>CAAKHB010003692.1:35567-92914 GCA_901007665.1 Aeoliscus strigatus
GAAGTTGAGCACCCCCCCCCACACACACACACACACACACACGCGCGCGCACACACACACACACACGCGCACACACACACAGGTCTTTCGCCTTCTATTTCTCCCCCTAACAACCAAAGGCCATATGGCAAACATATCCCTATGGTTCATGGACTTTTATGGCTCATGTTTAAAGAATGGGCTACAGCTCGGTTGAGGGGTGTTCCGGGGGCCAGTTTGAAGGGCACAATAATATAGTCTGCCCTCAGTCCATTAGAGACCCTTTATTTCTATTAGTTCAGGCACCCAAGACCATTGAACCCCCCCTCTCCATTAATTAGAAAAGAAAAACACATAATGTGTTTTCAAAATAAGTAAAATGGCGCCCTGCTAACGATTCCATCTCCTATACTGATGCTTTATGCGTCATTTGATAATTTCCCTTTAAGCAGACGTATCAGATCAACAGCCAAACATAAAACGATTTCATTGCGCTTGAACTGTATTAATAAAGCATGAAAATGACTTTTAGCACGTCCGTAGCGCCTGCACAAAGGTAATTCCACCCACTTCACAAGTTAATGGTCCAAGTTATTTGGCAAAAGTGCTCGAGACAGTTAAGTGCCACAAAAGCTGAAACACATTGCCGAAGTTAGCATGAGGATATTTGCAGCAGTGTTTCCCTTTACTGGCAGGGGGCAATAATTCAACAACATTTGGAAAACTCAACCTGCCACTTAATGCTTCCCAGTGATCCAGAACAGAACCCCCAGTGACAACCCTCAGGCTAATGTGTCAACTTTCTCAACATTGAGCTGGCACAACACTGAAGCGGAGCTAAGAGAAACTCAATCTTCACGGTATTTCATGCCTATTTGGCTCATTCTGCAAGGTGTAGTTTAGAGTTTGTCTTCCTTTTCTTTCCATAGTGGCTTTTACAACATGTTGTAAGTCACTCGGACAGCATTGTGCACCCCGCTATTGACCTGCATCTGGACAGCATCTGGGGTCATCAAAGTCACCTTGACAAGTGCTAAACCATCTGGAAATTTCCTTTCTCACTTTGAGGTGTTACTGTGATGTGGGAGCAGTGCTACAATGCTGTGATTAATGATTTTGTCTTTTTTTTTTTTACAAAAAATGTTTTTTACTTTGTAGTATTTTGAAAGACGTTTTTTGTATCTATCCACTGTATGACAAACCATTCCAGCCTCTGAAAGCACAGGTGCAATACATAATACAATACTGTTGCAATAAAAGAAATACGTCAGAGGGTAATCTATGAATGCATGGCTCTCTGACTGAGGACACTGTCTGGAAAAGAGCTATTGTAGTTTTCATAATGTCCACTGAGAAATGGATCTATTGTCTGTTTTTCTCGGGGCTGTGCTGTGTTCAGACATGCAAACAGCTCCTGAAGAGAATGTTCTCTTCATGTTCTCTTCTTTTGCAAACCAAACCAAATAAAAAAAAGAAATGTCCTTAAAGGAACATTGAAAATGTGTTCCTTAAATAAAAAAATATTGCCGTGAGCATGAGATTTGGGCGAGCATGAAAAGGAGCTTTGGTGTCCCAGGGGACATAAAACTGACTTTTCTTTCGACCCAGGAACTTAAGATCCAAGTACAGGAAGAAAGAAAGGTGTTACTCACAGGATGGAATGTGGGATAAAGGGCTATGTTACCAAAAAACAGTGGTGTAGGAGGATGAAATACAACTGAGCAGGCACGGATGATCAGAACGTGGGGGCTGACTGAGTGATAACTGACTGCAGATAACACAGTTGTCAATGAAATCTGAGTGTTACAGCAGTATGCACATTGGATGGACAGTTACACAGGGATCAAGGTTTCTAAGTGAAGAAATAATTTGTATCCATGCAGGCATTTAAGCTTTTGTGTTGATGTGGACAATTATATGATATATGTAGTACGTTTTAAAAGACGTTTTTAAAAAAATAGTTGGCTCAACTCCTGAAAAAAAACAAACAAAAAAACAACACATTGAAAAACTGTGGTGGGGAATCCCGTTAACAAGTGATGAGCTATTGACCAGCCTAAAGAGCAATCATATAAATGGACTGACATGATCAGAAACTGTTAATGACACTCATGTTCTTCAATTCCATGGAATCAATAGGACTTCTTGGAATATTCGCTATTGAGCTAATGCTAAATGCAGTGGGACTGTGGGAGGTGTTTCTCATTAACACAAACTAGCTTTTAATGATGTCCCCTATCATTAAGGCAGATGATAAGAATTGATCCTGCTGCCTCCCATTGACTGCCTACTGGTTGACCTTTAGACCTCAAAGTTTCAGTGGTTAAACTGTAAGCCTGCCTGAAGACTGTCTTTATCAGGTCAGTCACTCTGAGGTACATCTGCTACTGTGAGCCCACACATACAGCAAGAGGGTGGGGAGGTGGTGGAAAATGAGCATAAAGGCTGTAATGAGGAATTAAGGGACAGCAATGCTGTTTCTGCACGCTTTGCGCTTTCTCAACCCTGCGGTGATGTCTCCTGGCTGATGCCACAGGCCATGTCTCTGCCTTCTTACAATCTCTCTTGTGATCTAGCATAGCCTGCAGGTAGTGGTGACAAATATGCGACAGGGGAAACACCTTGTTGTCTGTGCTCAGGGACCTCTGCAATGTGCTCTGTGGTCATTACAGAAGTCCGGGGGCACTTCAGGGGATGTCCCAGATGATCTTCCCTCTGTGCCCTCAGCTCACCTCTTTATATGCTAATAACTCCATGAAGCTGTTCCGATGTGCTAATTTGTAACAGCTTGGACAATCAGTGGGGAGTTCTTTGGTTGCCATGGTACCCCTCAGCAGGACCTCTCTGGTACCAGGCTGCGTTCTAGAGGTGGCAGGTGGACAGTAAAGTAGTTTCCTTCCTGTCCTGCTACCTCATCCTCTTCATCTGGTTGTGGACCCCAACTGTGTCTTACACCCACAAGTCACGACCCCAAGATAACCACCACAGAGGGGTCTCCTTACCTCGTTGAGATCTCAAGCCCCGTGTAAATGCAGAAGGTGAAAGGTCACATTTTGACCACATAAGGTCAAATTTGTTGAATGATTCCAGAAGTCTCAGTAATAACTCAGGACATATTCAATGAAGAAATTAGTGCTCATAATTAACAGTTCTGCTCTTTTTTGGACAAGCAGGTACTTCACCCATTTTCTACAATCACGGGATGCATAGTTTCTGAACTTAAATATCGCTTCTCAGCTGAAATCGATCATTGTCAGCCGGGATGATATTACATTTATTTGTTTAAAACACCAGAGGGTAATGTTGTATGCTTAGCAGAGCTGAGTGCACTCATTGCTGTAGTGCAGTTAAGAGAAACCCTATTTGGATGCTAATGAAAGAGCACTAATCCATAACAATCACCTCAAAATGAACCAACTTTCAGCAGAAGACAATAGCCCAAGAATGGGACTGAGATCCTTTCAAAGTGCCATCGAATCAGTCATTCTGTCATTAACGAGCTGTTGTAAAAACACATTGTCTCTGCCAATGGGAGTGAGGAGCAGCAGGGGTTTGAAGAAGAAGAAACTGCCATTCACAGGAAACTTTCACTGTAAAGAACTCTCCTCACAACAGATTCCTCCCCCATGGTTTATACTGCCTGACCCTGGGCACCAATTAGACCATACAACACGGTTCAAATGGAAGTAATTGGGCTGTTTGCCTATTAAAGGTGGCGATATGGGACATACTGGTGACTTTGGGTGAAGCTCTGCTTCCAGGGCAATGCTGTATCAGAGGAGCTGAAAAGACAATCCGAATTTAGTCACTAAATCAACCGGAAATTGGCAGATGCATGAAGTTCAATTATTTCGCCAGTTTATACTATATTTTATTTGGTTTGTTTCTCAACCAAAGCAAAGTGGGTCCTAACTTTTCCATTAGGTAAAAATGGAATATATCCCCTGCTGAATGAAAAAAAAATGCAGACTAACATGAAGAGAATGTGGCTTGTTAAACCTTTGCTGTCAAAAATGTTGGCATGACCATCAAATGGCACAAACAAATGAAAGGACGTAGCTGTCATGGAATGTCCTAGACTATCCAGTTAACGATCCTCACTGAAACTCACACACCATATGAAGTCTTTCGTCGCTATGTGAGGATGATTTGTTGACAAAACTATGATGTATTCCCTCAATTATGCAGACCACTCTTCCACAAAAGGTTCTAACATTCCTAGCTACCCTATGTCCCTTGTGATGTATATTTGCCAAATTAGAGCCCAATTAGAAATAATGGACATTACAGCATAAAATTTATGACCACGTGCATTTGATTAAAGTCTGTAAAGTCTGCAGTGTAATTGTTATTTCTGAGGGTAAGCCTTGGAGCCACTGGAGATCGTAAAACATCACAGATACACTCAAGAACTATCTTTATAGACACTCCAAAAACGAAATGAGCAGAACCAGTAAACCCAAAACAAGTTTTTTTTTCATATTGGTTAGATTTCGCTGTTGAAAAGGTTAGTATGTAGTACACATTTGAAACAGAGACAAATTTTGTGTGGAAGTTTGTTAAGGCCCTTGCTGAATTTTATTTAAGGTGGATACACCAGAGTGAACTACTGTCAGCTGGGTTTGATGTTCTTGGTGCACCCAGGTTAAAGATCGATGCCTGGCCCTCATCCCAGTGTCCGCCCACATGCACACTCACTTTCTCTTCCTTTGTCCCTCCAACCCAAAGTGGAATCAAAGAGGCCATTGACCAGACCTGGAGTGCCAGCACACCCCATTGCACATGAAAAACTGAGAGGTAAGCCCTAAACTTTGAGGTCCTCATTGTCCCAGTGCACTTTGACACAAGGCTACAATGGATGCCCTATCTCCATCTATAATACAAGCTCAGAGGAAGGGGCAGAAAACCATTCAACCTGTCATTAACCCCACTGCCTGGTTCTGGAAACCAGAGAATGGGGTATTTCCACCGTAACACCCAGCCCCATACACCTCCTGCTCCACCCTCCAGCAGTACAGCCCCCGTCCCCCTTTTGTCCTATTGTGCTGTGAGTGATGGATTCTATCGTATGGAAAGAAAATGAGGGCCACAGTGACTTTCATAGGCCCGATTGGCAACTTTACAAGGAGTGTCAAGACACAAGGCAGGGACAGCGAGGGGACACCTAAATGAGCAGCGCAAACAGCAGCACGGTGTTTAGTTGACACATAATCATAATGATAAGAATGATAAGTAGTCTCTATAGAAAAAAACTTATTGCAGCTTGGCCTTTTCTCCAGTAGGTTAACCTGATATCCCGTGAATGCTGATGGTGGATCAGCCAGATATTTGGGGTGGGGGAGCTGACTGAGTTGTATGAGAGCACAGGGACATTATAAATGTTAAACATCAAGCTGGACACAGCTGATCACTATAGCCTCTGGCAATCAATAAGGGAATGGAGACCAGGTGGTGATGGGGCCTTTTTTTTAAAAAAAAAAAAAAAAAAGGAGGGGATCTTTAACTATGTGGAGCAGCTGCACCAAAAGGAGATGAAAAAAGTGACTGGATGCTCTTGCAGTGATCAGCAGTGAGGCTTTTAATTATACACAAGCCAAGACAACAGAGGATCTATAGATACTCATTCATTCAGTCATCATCCCCCGCTTGCTCTGGTTACGGTCGTGCTGGAGCCGATCCCAGCTGTCAATTGCAGGGTACACCCTAGATAATATGCCAGCTCATCACAGGGCCACATGAAAGACAGACAACCATTCTCACTCACAGCTACGGTCACTTTAGAATGATCAGTTAACCTCAGCATGCTTTTGGACGGTAGAGGAAGCCGGAGCACCCGGAGAGAACCCACACAGATAACAGGGAGAGTAAACAAATACTGTGTGTGGAATCTCCGAAAGTTCACTTCTATCCATCCTGAAAGGGGATGGATAGAAGTACTTTTATTGTCAGAAATCATAGGATTTAGTGCCATTTTTTAAACTGGGATGTTTGGCTCTAAACTACCAGGATGATGATAGTTATTTCTGACAGCAAAGGGTGCCTGTCATTTGAATGAGGATAGAACGTGAATGTGTTGCATATTCATACATGCTAAAAAACACTTCTAAATCTGTCAACAATCTAAAGCAATTTGTATAAAATTGCTGTTGAAATATTCCACCTGTTCTTTGAAAAGTCTAATATCTCCACTTTGCGCACCATGTGATCCTCGGCGTGTCTAATATGATCCAGGTATGGGTTTAGCCATCACTTAACTCTAATCCTTGCACACTTCTCTTATGTGTGACTGTAATGCAAACATGATGTAGCGGCTCACCGAGCTGCTTAACGTGATTTCTGAAGGAGGGGGAGGCAAACACTAAAAGATAAGCTGTGCCCATAAACTGTTACACAAGAATACACAAGATCAGGCTGAATCCCATTTCTTCTCTATTGAGGGAGCTTGTGAAAATGAAGACTATCAAAGGCTTGCCTTTGTATGCTGATTACAGCAACAATAGGAAACAATAAAGCAGTGTTTCTTAATATTGCGGTTTCTTGTGTTTCAAATTTGCCAGTGTACTTAAAAGCAGCGCTGCCATATGTTGGGTACCCTTGTTGGAGTTAATCAAACGATAAATCACCAATACAAAAGAAGCAGCTGTGTGGACACAACTATAAACAGCCTAACTGATGGTAACGTGATGGTGAAGGCAAAGACCATAACGGAGATGGGAGACTGATGAATGAACCAGACGTAGGACACTTGGTTCCATAACCAATAAGACAGATCCTTTATCAAGCTGACAAAGATTTGTTTTTATTAATTATTTTTATTTTAAATCTGTGAATTGTAATTCTCTCACAATTATATGTATGTAATCAGTTATATTTTCTTTCATTTGAAGAATTGCTTTTTTGTGAGTTTGATGAGAAGATAACTTATAATCAGATATCAATGCTTAATCAATTTGTTAATGTAATTTGTATTTTCTACTGAATAAATCAAACATCTGGTGGTGTTGCAGTGGAAGATGCTCTGAAGGTGATTAAACAGAGTCAAAGTGGTTAATGTGAGCCCTGAGTCATTTCAGTGTTCAAAAGGAAATCTTCAATCAAAACTGTACCCGTAATTTTAAAAAAATATGGTTTTGGCATTGTCAACAAAGACAAACTTGCTAATGGACTGGACTATTGTTAAGGTTGAGTTCAGAAAAAAAAAGTTACATGCACAAGAGTCTTATAAGGAAAAGTGCACAGCTGCAAACGGGCAACTGCAAATCCTGAATATACTGTTACTGTTTATGTACAGACAGTGATTGACAACAACCTGGATATCAATACAGCGTTTTTCTGTAATTGTTCGTACTGTAGTTTTTTACACTCTGTGGCTCTACTGACACATCAGTATCACATGTGGCTGACGATAAAGATGTTGTCACAGTGAAAGTGTCCCTGTTTTCCTGTGGGGCCAACAAGAATGTCTGTAAAGTAGATGATGATGATGAGACATTAAAGCAAAAATTATAATGCTGAGGCGAAATGTTTCTCTTAACTTTCTCAGAATGACTTTCCACACTGTGGAGGAGTATGAACTCGCTCAGTTATGGGAAATCCAAAATGTTTGTCCTTTTATTAACCTGGTCGAAGAATCGTTTCACTTTGAACCTTCAGAGCTGCGGTGCTGATGAGGCAAAGCTCCCCCGCTGAGAGTGTAATTACAATGTTCTCCCATTTCCAACCTCTTGCTTGTGAGTTATTAGGCTGAAATGTGAATAATCTATCACTGAGCTACCTGCAGAGGGTCTCATGCTTTGTCTCATGCCCGGTTTATTACTGAGCCCGTTGCTGTTTTCTCTCAAGGGAATGTTGAGGCATTTGCCTTGATTTGTCTTATTTGCATTTCAGACTGGACTTGTTCTCCTGTAGTAATGGAAAACACAAGGATAGATTCAAGCTGCCCTTTCATCTGAAGATTAGCCTCTGCGCTCTTCAGACAGATTTAAAGACGCCGATCACGTGTCAGGGGACACAAAGCAAAGACTAAACAGAAGGACGGCTTGAAAAGACGCCCTGACTGTCTTTCAGATATGTGATATAGTCCTCTCTCATCACTTCTATTGTACTGGCACTTCACAGCAGTGAGAGGATGCAAACAATGATTTGTCTTGCAAAGACTCAGTATCAGTTCTACACAGTTCGGCCAGGTGACGCTGCATCAGGTTTTCTTTTATTCTTTCTGTTGAAAACAGAAAAGCAGCGCAAACATTCCCTTAATCTCAACTTCAATCCCAGTACTTGTTTGGTTCCTTTATAATCAGCACTGAGCGGGGAAATGATGAGGTTTCATCTCACTGTAAACTGTTAACGCTATCATTTCTGCAGCGTGGCACATGGCAGACAGGCAGCAGCTCCTCTCAGGCTTAATGAGAGAGTCACGGAAGAAGACAGCAAAGGATTCCGGACTTCACACGCATCATTTTCCTTCCAACTTTATTAGTTTCCATTTTCTTTCATCCTGACTCTTTTGACCCTGTGTTAAAAAACTGTACAGTTGTTGCCACACATTTGAAGGCTGGATTTGTCAAACGCACGTCACATGACTGAACTAAAGTACACTTTAGATTTTAGCGTGTTTTAGCAGAAAGCCACAGTGGCAGCTGACATGTTTTCAGCCTCTCTGAAGGGCAGCTGCTTCAGCCACATTGGATTCATCATGTCATGTTGTTGTAGATGAACAATCTAAACTTGAACTCTTTATTGATGATTGGAACAACCACACTGCAGGAAAATGATCATTCTGGATTCACGCTTTTCTCTTCTCATCCTGTGGGAGATTTACTAGCAAACACAGGAACTATAAAACAATTCCAGAGATAAATGAGTACTAGTGGAAAAGTGTACATATGTCAACAACCACCCTCTCAATGAGAAATATCTAATGGTAATCAGATTTAAATGCAGGTGATCTGCTGTGTCTCCGTGCCAGAAGCCATGTTTTGAATACCACATTCTGCTGGCTTTCATTCTGGAACAAGTGGGCCAAATGAAGCCAGTAACCACTCAAGGTCCCAGCGGACTTTATAAAAATGCTCTGAAATGTTTGCTGAAACCACAAACGTTTGAGTTGGTGAAGTTTCGGGAAAAGTCTTTAAAGACAAGTGGAAATGCTTTTTTTCCATCCTGCTTCCTTTTCTTCTTTTCCACTTTTTTTGGGCCTTGATTGTTCCTGCATTTCAAATTACTCCACCTCCACAAAATCATATTTGACACTCACGTCAGACTGTTGTCTTATCTGTGGCGTATCAGGTTTGATTCAGCTTCTCAGATATACAGATGGTCTCCAACCAACAAGTAATGTCAGAAGAAGGAAATTATTTATAAATCAACAGAAATGTTCCTGTGGAATTGGTCTGACAGTCTGATAACTTCAGATCTGTGACAGACTGTAGAAGATGCTCTTCAAACACTGCTTGAATTCGCAATGAGAAAACACGTACTGCAAAAAACAACAATGCAAAGCTATGCATTCAATGATGGAAACTAGGTGAAAGATTTCGTCATAGAACCGTAGTTACAATAGTAACTCGTCGATTCTACTGTGTCTTTGTCAACAACTAAAACAAAAAAAACAGCAAAAGACTGAATCATACTGGATGCAACACTGTCTGGGACAGAACCGGAGAGAAAATGGCTGATAAACATATAGAATAAGGATTTTAAGCTGGGCAATGCTTGACTTTCAAAAGACTTAAAAATTACTACTGATCATACTACACACATAACGCTGTCTGTTTTTATTTTGTCAGCAAAGCAATTTTAGTATCGTAAGAAACTTTCCTCTGGAGGCATTCACTGTACGTCCTCTAAGGATGAAAATGATGCATCCGTCCATGTGAGCTGTGCGAGTCGTCTTTCGTTTATCTGTTGAATGCTTGCATCATTTGCCTGCTTAGTCCTGCCTTGTTTGAGGGGATTTGAGGGCCAAGATTGCTAATCCCAACTTTGAACATGAATCAGCGTCCAGGGGGAAGGCCTCCTGGTTTCTCTGCCTCTTTCTTATGATAATGGTCCAATCAGCAAGGCCGGAGTGATGAAAATGCCAGCCTGCTTATCTCAGCGGGACAGCTTGGCGGTGGTGAGAGAGCCCTGTCAAAAAGACAACAAGAACCTGTTTTGAAATAAGGAGGGTGTTACTTATATTGCAGTGCTTATTTGTGCCAGCAATGTGTTGGTTTGTATTTGTGTACAAGCATGTGTTTGTGTGCATCATGGTGGAAGAAGTGGATGTTGGATGAAAAATGCATTTGATGAGCAGCGCATATGCCCATCTGTGTGTTTGTATGTGTGTGTGTACATCACCTCCGGCCATTCATCTGTGAATTTAACTGATATTAGGGTTTACGTGCACCCACCCTCTGCCTATGCCGTTCTTATTGTCATGACAACAGGTGTCATCATCAGCAGGTGGTGCAGTTATACTCGTCTATGAGGGGCATTTGGGTTTTGGCATGGACGAAATGTGTTTACTGTCAGTAAGGTGAAAGTTCTTTCCAGCTGGGGAGGAGCCGAGGATGGGAAATTGGCATCACGTCCATCACATTACATTACATTACATGAGAGATTGAGTTACAGCGAGGGGCATGATGCCAGATTGTGGGGCTAAGCAGGGGGCAGTGCCTGTCTCTCTGCTGGGACTCCGGGCTGCGCTGGACACACAGCTGTTGCTAGCTGCTGCACGCTAGACACTCAGGCGTCCAGTAAAACTACATGCGTGGGTGGTTTTGCGTCTGTGTTAATATTTGTTTTGCCGGGGAGAAAGATAGAGTGAGAGAGAGAGAGAGAGAATGTGTGTTCCTCTTTGGCCTTCTCATTGTCCAATTATGACCGTCTGTGTGTTAGCAAGCAAACACGGCCCTCTGATCCGCCACTTTCCCACAGTGTGATGAGGGACAGCCCACTGAGCCATGGTGACTAGAGCCGGTGACTTACACAAAGTCTCCCCGGGGATGCAGCTCTGTAATGAGAAGCTATTATCACTGGAGAGTACTGATGATAAGAGAAACCCTGCCTGCAGGCAACCAGCAGTCTTCACTCTCACTACCCAGGAAGAGCCACATGACGCTGGTATCTCCAAATTCAATTCCACGTTCCTCTCTCTCTCTCACACCACTCATTACCGCAAATGTTCCTGACCTGTGTTTTCCTCTCCCCTCTTTCCCTGTCTGCCGCTTTTTTTTGCTTTCTAATGCCTCGGGACTGGCAGGGACCAGGTGGGATTGTGCTTGTCAGTGGCGGCGGTGGGAGTGGATAACAAGCGGGTAGAGGAGCATGGTGATTACGAGCCCAGTCCTCCTACAAAGAAAGCCCGCTCCATCACAGGAAAGGAATGGCATGTCGAGTGTGCCAGTGGACCTCCGAGCAGTGAGCTCATCCTCTATAAACGTCAGTGTGGAGACGTGATGTATCCAAAGAAGAGTGCATGTGATGTGTTTGTGACCTTTGGGCCCACTCAGGTTACATTATGTGTGAAATTTTCCTGTGACATCATATACATAATCATTAGCACAAGGTTGCAATTGAATACGTATATAAAATGAGGATCAGCTCTCTTACCACTATACTGAACATATTTTATATCTAAATTTAAAGCCTTCACCCTTCCCTGGGCTAAAGGACAGACAGGTGGGAAAGTCTGCCTCCTGCGATGTTCCCTCTCCCCGTTGGACAACCATTCACTCAGACTGGCCTTCATATGAAAAACAGAAGTCGTGCTGAGGCTGTGTGAGCGGGGGAAGTTTACTAAATGGATGGGAAGTCGAGAGGCTTCTTGTGGGAATGTCCTTCATATTCAGTGTGTCCTTATCAAGTCTGCTCACAAATCCAAGCCTTGACACTGCAGACAGGAGGGGAGGACACATGCAGCCGTACAAATAAAATAAATGGAAAAGTTAACACCAGTATGAGAACTGAACAAAAACCTCTGTAAAAAACAAAGTCTACTTTTTTCCTTTTCATCATACATTATTGGACAGATTTCTATCAAAAAGAAAAAATGGTTTTAAAATTATTCCTGTTATTTATGTCCACAACTGCTGACATCATTAATTGCTGTAGAAGATATTGTAAATATATTGAACACGCATTTTTTATGTAATCAAATGTTTCCTGATAAATTCATAAAAATTATCTTGCCATGTGGAATAAAGTGTCCAAAAGGGGGCAATTGTGTGCTACTGCAAATTTCTATTGATACACAGAAAAATATTGTGTTTTATGTTTAAGCAGGTTACACATTTATTATTATTATAATTATTATTTCTGTAAAGTTTTGTGGATTCTTCCCAGAAAGTTTTCCCACGTTTTATAAAAATAAAAGTAAAAGTTAAAATAATAGACAAGATGCTTAGAAAAAGCAGTTGGTTTAGTCGGTTTAAAACCTTGGTTTATACACACACACACACACACAAATGAAGAAAACATTCAAAGATGCATCATGTGATTATAAATACATATTCTGTGTGAGACCACTTGTGATTCTGCTCCACTGTGATTCACATCTGGCTGATGAATCCTGGTTCACAGGGTCCATATGAGTTTTTTTTCTCTGTTGGCCTCCGTCTGACCCAAACCTGGAGAGAACATGAGTTGCTGTCTCACTGCTTCCTGATTAGACTGCATTTAAATTAATACCAGAGCTGCTTTAGAGGAACAGGAGACCTGTGTCTCCTTCTGGCTGGACTGACCTCAGAATGTGTGGCTACTGAAAAAAAAAAAAAAAAAAAAGGTTGTCACTCTCTGCCGTGTCTGTCAAACAAATGTGCATCAGTCAAGTGTGTCTGAGCAGACACTGAAACAGTTCTACCTCTGGCACTCTACCGATGACTCCCACCACATCCTGCCTCGTTTTAAACGCTCACACCAGAGACCCTCTGACTGTGGGACACCTAGATCTCTGAAGATGTACATTCACAACCAAGTCTCTTCAGAAAGCTTCACGTGGAATGTGACAGACAGTCTGAGGAATGCCGGAGCCCATCAATCATGGATCAGTTCACTTTTTTTATTTGACGTGTCACGTTTGAACACTTTGCTCCTCTGCCCTTCCAAACTCTCTTTTCTTCGGCTGCCGTTAACTGACGATTCTTCATGGCGCCACCCAGTTTTACTATTCTGCAGATGAACAGCTCGCTGAGGAAGAACAAGAAGAAGAAGAACAAGAACAAGAACAAGGAAAACACTTCCTTGGCTTTAAGAGCTGCAAGCAGGTGTGAAAACAAACCAATTCAGATGAGAAGAACTGATGAGGAAAAGAAGGCGAGGAAAAAGGAGGAGGAAATGGCGAGGTGTGCAGTGTGTGGCTCCTTCGTGTGGCAGAAGCCCATTAATCATTCTCGCTCCCTGACAGGACCTCTGCAGCACGCAGACACAAAGACACATACAAGCATGCATGAGCACACACATGTCCGTGCCGCCCCCCTTCCCGTCCACGTACACAGAGGAGCACGGCCTAATTTTACCCAAACATGCCCAATGATCATCTCCACCCACGCGAAAATCCCATCAAA
Source organism: Aeoliscus strigatus (assembly GCA_901007665.1). Classification (NCBI taxonomy): domain Eukaryota; kingdom Metazoa; phylum Chordata; class Actinopteri; order Syngnathiformes; family Centriscidae; genus Aeoliscus; species Aeoliscus strigatus. Next base: position 49,094 of record CAAKHB010003692.1, read on the forward strand.
CCTTTAAGCCATCCATCTTGCCTGTCTGTCTGTCCACGCACCTCCTCCTGCTTTGATAAGCTCGTCAGACTACGTTTTCATTTGATTCTCTACTTGGCGACCGCTTCAAGAGAACCCAGTCTCAACATCACGTCAACGCAAATAAATCTAAGGTAAAATCTTGTGTAAACAGTGAAATGACGTCAAAACTAAACAATGAAACAATAATTTCTGGGTAAACACAGTTTCACTGAGGCTTAAAATAAATCTGAATGGACTTAATGGAGTTTAATGGCAGCACAAATCCCCTTTTCCACCTTTTTCTAACAGTTCCTCATTTCTACAACTCCCTCTCTCTCTATTCTCTGTGGAACCATTTCTTATTTTTTTTACATACAACATCAACAAAACATGTCGGCAGTTTAATATCGGATGAGTCTGTCAGTCCAGACACATTTGGAGATTAAGTTATATTACTTTTGGACTCTCACAATAGTAATAAAAAAATAATCAAAACTTTTCTGCACATGCTATACCTAAAGCTGCCACTAGGGGCTATCTCCGCCACAGGTTTCTCAAAATGAGAGCAGAAAATCCCCCAAAGCTTCAATGAGGCACCACTTCTAGTAGCCTGTGACAAAGGATTAAAAACCAAGCAGAAGGTATATTATTCCTGCCGTATGTGCAAATTTATGTTGGTTTTGCGTGAAGGGAGAAAAAAAAAGAAAGAAACATTTTAAATTTGAAGTGGAGAGGGAGAGTTTTCCTGCAGTAATCTGACTTGAGCAGCCGTTTGCATTTGAATCCTGTGTGAAAATCAGGAATGTGAGTTTCTGTTCAAAGACACAATGATTACTCTGCAAATTCATCCACTGTGATGAGAAGACACAATGAACCAATTACACCCTCCAGGTTTTCTGCAGTGGCATGCAAATGTGAGAGAAATAAATCTGTTCATGGTTTAACCCTTTTGGGGAACAAGTCGAGCGAGTGGCGAGATGCCCTAGTTGTATTAGAGAATGTAAACATCCCAGAAACAGATGATTCAAATTTGAAGATGTGCTTGTAATTCAGTCAGTCAGGATCTCCACATGTGGAGGAACACCACAGGTCAGCCAAAAGCTAGGCTTAAAGACTAGAGATACACACCGAAGCAGCACATGACGGGAATGAAGCTGCATGTCTGGTTTTTTGTTTTTTTTTGTAACATGATGCAAAGCGGGGCGAGGGGGGGGGGTAATGATCCAAGAGATGTGTATTAGCACCATGTCACACATGAGAGTCTCCAATTCAGTGAATGGAGAAAGAATTTGTCTTCCTCTAGGTCATATTTTCCTTGTGTGGCAGAAATTACATATGCGGGTTATACAAATCCTGATTCTTCCTTCCATCTGCCCTTTCGCAGGATTTCAGTTGCGACAGGAATACGCACAGTGGGAAGGACCGAAAACTGCCTAGAAGGGATGTTGGCGCTAATTGTTTCCCATTTAGCCAAATCAAATGAGCAACATCTTTTGAGGGCTGTTAAATTTGACTGCGCTGTCAGAAATACACATGATTGGGACTTGATTAAACCCTCGCAAGGGCCCTTAGGGGTCATTGGAGCCCAAGTCTGGAAACGTCTTGTGTTCAGACTAAAAGCAACCAGATGTCTTGATTCTAATGTGGCAAAGCTGTTCGCTGACTGGCAATGCTGATATTCAGATTAATGGTTGTAAATTGCTCACAAATAATGTGATGTAGATGACAAAAAAAAAGAAGCTGGATTATATTATACTGTGAATAATATCTGTGACTATTCTGATTATTGATGTAATCAGGAACTGAAATAGCTGCGGCTTTGACTCCCCTTTCAAAGTTATGACTGTGACAACAGAAGCAGGAGAGAAGAAAAAACAAACTTGTCTGAAAAACGATCTCTCTTTTTGCCAGTGTTATTACATGTGCAAAAGTCACCATCAAACTGGATTAGGGGAATAGGATTGCAATGCTTGCCTTTGATCTGCCAGATTACAGTAAATCTTCTGCGGCACAGAATGAAAAGTTAGCAAGCGAGCGAGAGAGAAAGAGACAGAGACATGAAGGAGGGGATTCTGCAGGGGCCCGATATCCACGTCGGCTTGCAGCTAAGCCAAATTCTTTCTCCCTCGCCTCGTGCTTCCAAGAGATTTGGTGTAACTATGACATTTGCTAATATGGCAGCCGACAAAAATAAAAAAAAGAGGGTATAGATGGTAGCCAGATAAAGACCCTTCATTAGCGACGTCTTGATTTCTTGTACATGGAAGGAGATCAAATCTTTCTGCTCTACTCTCAATAAACACTTTCATCTTGGATACATTCATTTGACGGAGGGAGGCTTCAAACCGCTGTGCTAGCTAACAAATCTAACAAATTAAATCCCCAGACTACGTCACAGCATGGTTAGATTAGAGCGTCTGTCTGTTCATCTGTGGAGATGAACAAGGCTGGATAATAGTGCTGCTAATTAACTCCAGACTACTGGAGGAGTTTAATGTCGGCTCCTGCCCCCCCACCACACACACACACACACACACACACACACACACACACACACAAACACAGCTCACCATATCCTCTTTTTCCTCTCACCGCCACCTTGACAGCAAGTTAGTCCTCATGATGTCTGCTGGTGCAAAAATCCCCATCCTCAAGGAGCTGTGACGAAACCTTTAACATGACCATCTCATCTGCTTGGCTGTCAGGAACCCTCAGAACCCTCACTGATCTTAATAATGAACCTCTCTTTGGCGCCAGCCAAGGACTAAGATGTGGGCAACGAGGAAGGGTGGAAGACCGATGTTCAAAAAGCACAGGAAGTAACGGATAGCAAGTCTGTAAATAAGACAAACAGGGTGAGTTTGAAAGTCGTCTTTTTGCTGCCTTTCAACAGCCTTTAGCTTTTTTACACAGTGGAAAGATATGGCCTGTCCATCTGGACATATCGCTAATGGTTAGCATGCTAGGCTAATGCCAGCTAGCTAATGTTTGCTAGTTAACCAGAAGATGTCTTCCAGACAAAGACTACAGTATATTTTCGCTTAAGGGTTCCGAGATAATGCATTTACTTCACTTTATATACTCATAACTGACAAAAAATACCAGTTTTTAGCAGAACTCCAAAGGCAAATGCAACGCAAGCACGGTCTGGAAAGTCCATTAATAACTGCACAGAAATCCTGTCATGACAAGAATTCCCTTTTACACATCAGATGGTCCAATTATGAGCCACCGCACGCCTGGCAACACTTTGTTGTCTGGCTAACCATCCTGGATGGGCCTGCTAGCGATGATGCTTTGGACATGAAGTCAGAGGAAGTTGGGATGATTGCGTGTCCATCTTAATAAACATACATTGTCTCTGTTGACGTCCGTTACGATTGTCCATTAGTTTTGTACTAATTTATCATCTTTTTTAAAAGCATTCCTCTTTATTCGACCATGCGTGCGGACTCCGTGAGTGTTTTCCAGAGCTGGAAAACAGTCAGACATTAATCAGCCTGTCGCCAGACAGCGCCAACATCACAGGGTAAACACACACACACACACACATATGTCCGTGCTACATACACACACATACAGTACACACGGTCAACAGGTACCGTTGTCAGACAGCTTTTTAAAAGTTCAGTGGGAATCTACACAGGGAATCAGACCGGAGCGGGGATCTAATACACAGTCACATTGTACTTGTATACCGCTCCATGTAGACAGACACACACATACGTTGGCTGGTGAAGGCCAGATGATTTCATGATGGTGGCCCAAAGGGATGTCTATAGTCCATGGCGAAACCAGGTGGTATCACACAGCTTGTAAATGTTGGATTAGAAACAACTGGTTTTATTTGAGTGTATGTATCCGTTAAACTCGCCCTAAGATCTGAATGATCTGACTCTAAAGCTAACAGATGGCTCGACAAGCACTAAAGCTTGCTAACCAACATGTCATATCTTGTTATCCTAATCCCGACAACAAACAAGGTATAATTTGTGGGTTTATGTAGATTAGATGGGGGACTATTTCTTGGCTGCATTGCTACAATAAATTCCGGTTGTCTAGCAACCCTAGAAATGAGAGCGGTGCTAATCTGTGACTGCACTCACTTGCAGGAGAAAACTAACCACGACTGTATAGATTGTGGCGAAGTGAAAGATTCAATTACTTGTCTTCTCAATTCTAATAATGTGCGATTAGCAATTTTCAATTTAAACAGCAGAGCAGGCCAACACAAAGGTGTTCTCACAGAAGAGACTGACACTCACAGGTGGTGACGGTTGATGTGGCTGCACACATCCCTCCATCACAGAGCGACACAACTTTTGCAACAACACAGACTCATCATCACCTGGGAGCCTTCATACTCTCATAAATTTTGTGATTACATATCTGGGAAATTCTGAGAGATTGTAGTTTCTACCTATCCATAAATTATTTCTTTGCTTCATCTTTCTCTCATATTCTTCATATTTTCTTTTTTTTTTTTTTTGGTCATAACTGTCCGTTTAACTACAGCATCAATCTCCACTAATGCAGCCTCTCAGCTAGATGCCTCCATTATGAGCTATACATCATTACCTCTGCCTGAACGGGAGATCCTATTTGGAGCATGTCATCCCTTTATTCCAAGACGTTCAGGGATCAGGACTGTGTGGGTACTGTACGTGCATGTGAAAATGAAAACGGGAGGAGGTGGAGGGGGTGTTTTGTGTTAGTTTAGCCTTGGACGAGGCCTTAAGATGCAGACAATGACTTAAATATATGCGTACTGTAGTGCGTATTATCCAGAGGCATGCTAAATGAAAATGACATTTAGACATTTGTAATTCTCTAACAACGTGCCAGACTAAAGAACAATGCCCCGCGGGCGGAAACCACAAAAGCCCTTTCAGCGAGGTGATACTCATTTTACTGTATAATTGCTACGATTCCATGTACATGGTCCCTTTCAGCGTTTCTCTCATTGCACGTCAGATCTGTAATCATTTCGATAGCAGAACAGACATGTCAATTACATAGAAATTGCTGTGGGTGTGAGAATATTCAAGGGCAGCTGAGAAACAAAGACACCCTGCAAATTTAACGTCTACGTAACAGTTAATGCAGAGTTGTATTTTACACATACGTATTTGTTTTTAAATATATATGGTGACGTTGTTATGTAACAATGACAAAGTAATGACAAACCAAAGCAATAACATTTTTGGATGCTTTCTGTTAGCTCAGATGACAAAAAAGTCAGTTTTGGGAGCTGAATCATATTCTTATCATATTCTTTATATGAAGGGAAGCTGAGAGAGTGAGTGATAAAATGGGACACAGATATATTGTGTTGGCAGTCAGTCGGTGAAGGGTCTTTATCTGGCACAGGACGAACAGCCAGATCCCCATAAGGGATCCTTTCACAGAACTGTGGGGCTCGGTGGTTTCTGGGACCTGGGGTGCAGGGACAAGCCTCCCACCCTTACCCACAACCCCCCAATCCCCTCCTCCACGCTCCTACCCCCATCCAGACCCTCGTCATCCTCCTCCTTCCCCTTTTGTGGGGCTTTTCCACTTTGATTTCATGTTTGCCCATCTCTTGGCTCTGAGATGGGGCAAGCAGAGACATTCCACAAAAGACCCCATGAGACGCCCCCCCCACCACCACCTCCACACACACACTCGCTCACAGCACATTTAAAATAACACACACACTGTCTATGAATACAAAAAAGATACATCATTCTACTAAACATGCTATATCTACGTTTCCCCCTAAACAATAAAAGACAATATACAACAACAACAAGGGGTATTTCTGTGTTTTGGGTACTTCTTGGTGTTTTTGGTAATATTTGGGTTCTCAAGAACACCTCGAGTATCTATTTACTGACCTTTGTAAAGTGATGTGAGAAACACCCAGAACCAAACCCTGCCACAACCTTCAGGTTGATGTACCAAACATATCACCAAACCTCCAGGGGGCCTGTCAGCTGTTTGTCCCCGGCTGTCTGGGAGCCTGTCCCAGACTGAGGGTCCCGGGGTGTTCCCCTGGGGAGCACCAGAGCTCTGGGTGTTAGTGTTGCCACTGGGTTTTTATAGACTCCCTACTGAGAGCATCTCCTTAGAAGAGACAATGGGAGGCATTTATCCCCTGAGTGACCGTGCTGACCCCCTAAACTCACTCCCCTAAATCCGCCAGGCAGGGACTGGCGGCTCCTTTCAGGGAGCCTTTCACAAGGCCTCACAAAGCATCCTGGCCCATAGGCGAGCCTCCCCAGCAATGCATCACTGAAGATAAAGTGTGTGGCTGTAAGCAAATCTGAGACCTTCTGAAAAATACTTAAAACACTTAATGAATTAATGAATGAGATTTGATTCAATCGGGTTAGTCATTATTTATTTGGGAGAGTTCACCTGTGTTTCATTGCTGTCATCAAAGTAGGACTAAACACGATCTTCATCTTTGCTGCCTTTTCTCATCCTCCCTGCTCTTCCCGTCATCTAATCTTGTTTTCTTCTTTCCCGACATATCTCAGAACTCTTTTCAGCCCCACTTCCTTTCCCAGTTTGTATTGTTGTTATTTTTGCTTCATCCCCTACATTCGTCCTTCGCTTTTCACTCTGCACTTTTAATTCCACCTCTCTTTTTCAGAGGAGCGTTTTCAAGGGGGGGTGTTAGTGTGACGTGTGTGTGTTTTCCTCATATTATAGACAGTAAGAACTGTAATAACATTGTGGGGACTCATCTCACTTATTAGAACTGATTGCAGGTTGACCTGATCAACAGTAAATCATGGGGTTTGGGTTTAGGGAATTTTGTGTGTGTGTGTGTGTGTGTGAGTGAGAGAGAGACAGAGAGAGAGAGAGAGAGAATGTGTATTTGTGCATGCATGTCTTTGTGGATGTGAAAGAGATGGAGTAAAGGGTTTACCCATTTTATGTGCGTATCCTTTTGGAAACCCCCCGCCCCAAGGAAGAGGCTTCCTTTCATTCTTTCTTTTTTTGCATTCCAATGTATCTATTATACACTTTGGAAAAGCCTGTAAAATGTGGAGAAAAGAAGTGCTACATAGGGTGATAGACGTCTCTGTTCCTGAGCCTTGGTATTCTCTTCTCTCGCTCAAATTTATTGGCAGTTGCTTTAAGATACAAAAAAGTATGTAAAGAAAACAGAAGATTCATGATTCAAGTCAGATTTGCATCACAGTTGAACATCTGATAAACTGGGATCAATGCAGTACAGGACAGTTATCGGTAATCATTTTTTTACCTTCCTTGCTCTTCCAAATCAGTTTAACAAACTTGGAGTTAGTTTAAAAATAAACAGTTGGAAAATCATTGAGCCTCTCTTGAGGCAGGTGGGATAGTGTTGTAAAGCGATAATTCCTTACAACATGGCTGCAAAGGAAATATTTATGTTTGTTAATTAAGACAGATACTTTGATTAATAAAAATCAAATTCATTCCCTCCATCAAGTTATATTGAACAATGAGACTGAACTGAGTTTGACTTGTGTGTATCATCTCAGTTAATTCAGTCAAAACTGGAATAATTAGAACTAGCACATTCAAAAACAAATTATGTAGTTAATACACAGGAACATGTCATATGGAGTTTTGAAATATGACAGTGAATCCACAATTTGATGACCCAAAATGTACTTGTAATGTGGAAAGATTTTAGTTTAACAAAAGAGACTATTTTTCCTACTCGTGCCAATTTAATTACAAACAGAAAATGTATCTGAATCTGAACCTCAAAATAAACGCAAACATATTTATCATAAGATGTTTTAGGGAGTGTGACTTTATTTTGTTACTCTTATGGTTAACCAAACACCTTAGCCCCAGCATACACGACATATTAACTTACATTTCTTGAAAGGCTGCACAATATTCGCCATATCTGCTTTCTTTCAAAAGAGTCTGTGTGTGTGTGTGTGTTTTCTCTCCACTAGTCTCAGGAAGGTTGCTGAGACAAAACATGTGGTTGGGCCAGACAAACCAGAGATCACCACACTCCAAACAATACACCAGCATGAGGAGCCGCTGCCATCCTCCACGCAGGAGAGCATGCCCACCTAAAAATCTGATTTGATGAACATGGCTTCACAGAGGAAAGACAAAATAGGCTTTGTGATTTTGCCAAGTCGAGACATGTTTCAAGCTTTATCTCTGTTTTAACTAAATCTAACCTTAGAGGTTATTGTTACTGACATGGGTACTTTGAGATTAGCCTTCATAGCAAACAACAAATGATTAGTCAAAGGCCATATCAGTTATGCAACTGTGCATACCACCGTGACCCGGGAGTGTCTGTTTACACGTCAGCGAGTGACCAGTGCCCTAAACTGACCTCCAGATAATAGATACACAAGGGTCAAGCATGCCCGGAGTGCAGAATATGTGGAGCAGGTTGCTGTGTGAAGTCTTGGTGGGTGCGGCTGGATAGAAGGCAGGTGGCGAGTCAAAGGGTTAAATTAGAACAGGTTGGTGAATGACTGCTTGCATGCGTGAGCCGCAGTTGGTACTAAACTGCAAGTGTGTGAAGTCAGGTGGCGTTTGTTGTGTAGCACGACATGAGGCCGGGGTTAAAAAGACACAGTTGTTTTAACCCTGTGAAATTAAACATTTGCCCTGGAGGTCTGATTCAGATTTCCCACAAATACAAGCACATGTCACATTGCATGAGTCGTCTCGGACCTGTTGAGCTTGCAAGATCATGTGAATCAACAGTGACAGTAATTTCTCTCTTCTATGGTTCCAACAAGTGTTGATGCAGCAGCCCTCCCACCAAGGCCTTGGCTGTGACAAGCCTCTGTAATAGTTTACCACATTTTTCTAAAACACACCACACCTCTTTACCAGGAACTCTACATATTCTGAACAAAACCACTCATGTCATCAACCTTTCACACTAACTCACAGCCACAGTCATGTTTTCAAATTTGTTCGGGAACCACCGACTTTGTCTGCGTCTTCTAGGGAGCGTAGGAACAGACACTGGCAGTAGGTGGAGGCTGCATTCCTGCGTTTTAGTTTCAGTGTCAGCCTTTAAATCTTCTGTAAATTAATCTCATTCAGAGGCAGGACCATCCCTCTGTCCCGCTGTGATGTAGGATACACTTACAGGACTCGAGACTGGAACCAAAACATGTGCTATGCCTTTTTATGCTTTTTGAGGCTGCACCATTTGTGTTCATGCGTTTCGTGTTGCGAGAATGTAGCGGTTGATAGATTTATTTTGTGTGCAGGGAGTTGATCGCGGGTTACAGCTACTACTACTGCTGCTGATGTTGAACATCAGGTAGAAAGACACCAGTTGAGAGCCAGAAGAATAAAAAAGTCCAACCGCAATGGTACCTGTGGTTGTATTTTAGTTGTATTTTAACAGGATATCTGATGATGTGATCCCTGTTGTGCTACTTCAGAGATCCAAAATACTGATCCATTCTTGACCATTTTTCAGCACGTGGATGAGAGCAGAAAGAGTGTGTGTGGGCTTTTTTGTTTTTACATATAAAGATGAAAAACGTTATATTTTCAGTGCCTGCTGACAGCTCTCACAACTAGATTACAAATGTTGATGCACCAAACACAAAGCACACAACCATTTATATGATACTCGTTTATTTCCCTTACAGCAACCAGTGATGTATATTACGCACGTACATGTTTTTAAGTTTCAGCCTAAAGTCCCTGCAGTAGTTTCCATACTTTCCCCTCGGAAACTCTATGTGCCCTCGGAAGGGCACATAGAGTTTTGTCTGCTCACCCCTTGAGAGGGTTTCTCAAATTTCCAGAATCAATGGCACTCACTCACTCACTGAAGCACGCACACACAGGCATGTTTCCATCACTTCAGAGTCGATTACATTTGTCTACTGTTCTGACTTTAACCTTGCTTTTTGTCTGCATATGTGATACAGGTTCAGATATATGTCCTCACAGCATGAGGAACATACACTCACTCAAACGTACGTGCATGCGCACACACATAAGCACACACACCATGAAGGTTAGGCACTTTTTTTAGCTGTCCTAATAACAGACTAACACTCTGCACTCTGATCTTCAAAGCAACTGAGGAGGAGAACGAGACCATTGAGGGAGCTTTTGGCACGCTGAACCCACTTAGACCTTCAATGAACACTTTAATATTTACAAACCCCCTTAAAACAGCATGCGGCACACAGCCACAGCCAATTCACGTCTGTAAACAGAAGTGTGAGTGAGAGGAGTTCATTTACAGGCAGAGAGTGTAATAAATACAAACAGCAGTCATTTCAGAGGCTCATAAACTGAGAAAACGTCTTATTCTTCAAGTGTGAATTTTACAGATCTGTTAGCTTAAAATCGTAATGAATCCTTTATTGCTTTAAAGTGGTTTGCAGAATATTTTTTAATAGTATTGGCCGGAAAACTGCATGAATAACTTCAGAAACTGCTGCCATGCAGTTTGTTAGATGTGCATTATAGGTTGGATTGCAGAGTAAAAGAAAAACAAGTTCAGAAAGTTCACAAAACTTAATTTCTGGTTTAGTCAGCTATGGGAACCCATGCTCATTTATCCTGAATTAATTGTGTGTAAACTGGTATTATAAATCTCTCTTCAATAAATGTCTCATATTTCAAATTCTGTAGGAGGTTCAATAAATATATCGGGAGCATCTTAAGAATTTTGGCGAGGCCGTATTTCCATCAGGAAACAATGTCCAGGCCGGGCTCAGCTGCCACATGTGCTACTGGGTTTCCAGAGGGCCAAATCAAGTTCATAACATGGGTGCCTCAGGAGTGGATAAGAAACACTTTTTCTTTTAGATGTGTGTGGCAGAAAATCTATGAAACCGTTGAAATCACAGCAAAGAAAGCACAGACAAAGAGAAAGAAGAGAAAATAAGGCTTGAAACTAACTTTTACAGACTGAACGTTTTCTAAACTTGGAGCACACAATCATTCTTGTGGCCTTGTCAAGTCCCGATGTGTCACAACTTGTTCCATAACAATACTCGTGATTGGAAAAAGAAAACCCAAAAAAAGCCCCCCTTGCCAAACTTGCCATTTCAAACCCTTAAATTTCAGGGGCTCATTTGTGTGACCACATACTTTGTGTATTAACGCTTCTGTGTTGTTTATCACAGATCTGTTGATGTCTAAATACCATTTTAAAACTAAAAAAATAGATATACGGACATGGTGTCATTTACCATTAGCCAACCGCTGAGTGAACTAGCTTGCTAACTACCAATCAGTCTAACATGTGGAACCCGACATGGTGAACATTTGTTCTTAATTTCACTGATACTTACTTTCCTTCTCGTTCATCACAGTGCAGCCTTTGTCTTTGAAATGATCTAATACTGCTAGGGCGATTGTGTCTGTCAGCAGGCTAAAGGCTTTCATACAAATGTTCAGAAGTCTGAACAGATTATGTCAATGCAAATTTTGAATCACATAATGTGGAATTATTGTAAAATCTAAACTTGTGGAAGGTTACATGCAGATAAAGTCATGTTGTGTTGTAGCCCACAGCTTGTAAGGGGGCAAAGCTGAGAAGAGCTTCTAGAGTACCAGCATCAATTACGACCATTACAGTGCACTATCGAGGCCCTTATTCTTCTTCCTGTGTGCGTTTCCTCACATGCATACAAGCTGGGTGCACCCCTGCAACTCAGGCTATACCCATGAGAATGTGTATGTGCATGCAAATGTGCAGTCCCACATACACATGCTCATTTGCGTGTGTGCGTGTGTGTGTGTGTGTGTGTCACTGGGTAATATATCATCTCAGCTTGAATGGACCCCCAAGTCAGAAGTTAATGAAGTGAAATGAGACTTATTAGCCAAAAACCTTTAAAGTCACTGGCAGGCAAATGTGAGGGAAATGAAGACAGACTGAAATTATTAATGACAACAGAGACATTGGTGCACAAAGGGACAGAACACAGGCACAAAAGTTGTACATTAGGCAAGATCAGCAAAGACAGCGAGACACCATCTCCCCCTTAAAATATCCTCTCTACCACTTAATAGTTCAAGCCAGGACAAACATTGATCATGGTCTCTTCTTCCCGTTCACAATGAGAGTTGACACATGATCACACGAGCCGCATCGCTCAATGGCTCTGAGGCGAGTGCACAGCTTTGGTCATATAAGCCAGGTAATGTCCGACTAATTGGCCAGGAATGACCAGTCATCAAGCCGATTACTGCCACTCCTCATCAGGTAATGGCAGCTTTACGCCACTTCCCCCACTCTCCGTATATGTGAGGCCAAGAGATTTGGACAGACTGCATGTTGCCAGGGGCTGTCCTCGGGTCAGCCAGGGAACAAGGACACATTTCTCATCACTGTCAGAGCTTTGGTAGGAACCCTCACATTTGGGGCCTCTCCCCTCCCGATCGAGTATGCCAGATTATTTGTGTTTTTTGTTGACTCGTCAAGATAGTTTTCATGACCTGCCTCTCTCTCTTTGAATACTAAAGCTACATCGGCACAAGATGATCGTGTGAGGGTTTCACTCGTGTTTCACTCACCCCCACGTCTCTGCACAGACCCCAGGGCCGACCCTGCGCTCTAAAAATGCTTTGAAGCTTGATACATTTGGTTGCCTTTGACTGAGACAGAGGCGTTCAGGTTGAACTGAGTAAACTATTGAGTTCTTTGCCCTTTCATTGGCCCTGGGTCTTAACCCTGAACTGAACCCTACGGCGTTTGTTCAACCAGTCATCTAGGTCACTTGTTCAGCCTGAGGCAAATAACCCAAGAGTACAGAGATATATATAGGCCCAGCTTTTGGTGATGCTCATTGCTCGGACCATGAAGTCAAGGCTGGATGGGAATTTTGACTTGATAGCATCATGCCTCCAATCAGAAGTCTGCAAGAATCTCTCACATTTATCATATTTCATAAGAACCCAAAGGAATATGACCTGTAATGCTGATGATTTAGCAAACTTAAAAACTCTGGACTTCATCTCGTCACACTGAGCTTTGTGAAGCAACTTTCCATTATAATAAATGATTCAGCTGCACTGACAAATAACTCACTTGCTGGCAGAATTTGGTCTGAGTGCTGACCTAGATTTATGTCGTCCTTCCTTTTGTATTTTTCTCCTTTTTCTTCAGTAGGTAAAAAATGAAAAAGTGTGGTGATAGCAGAGCCACCGGGCTGGGTGTGAGGTGGAAAATACAGAGGTTCTCAGTAGAAGTTATCGACTGGACAGAGATCTTTCAAAAATTTGACATATGGTTTGTCCACTGGTCAAATCTAGTTTAAAGCCTCAAAAGCACAACATTGATCATATTTCGTCTACTTGAACAATTACAATTAAAACAAACAATTAATCTACCTTGCATGTTGTTTTTCTTCTACTTCATGTAGATGTAGCCATGTTTGCTGTTTGAGTCTTGCTTAGAAAAAAAATGAGGATGGTCATGTGACCGATAAGCATTTAAACTCACCTGTGAATGCTCAGATCATTCTTGAGCTGCACCGGATGAAGCTGATCTTGAAACGTGTTGATCCCTCTAAATAAAAGATGATAGTGAAGTTGATGTTAATTGTTTGGCTCATATACACGTGGTCCTGCTGCCGACCAGAACCTGACAACCTGTGGCTGTGCAAGGAGATTCTGTTGATTGTGCTTATAATTCCATTCTTATTTAGTTATTTCCTGTAGTACCTGATTTTCATTCAAGGTTGCCATTTTAGGGACAGTATTTTATGACTTACACCAGGTCGGTACTCTCTGACCAGCAGACAAACAAATGGTTTTGGTTAGCAGCTACTTATTCACAAGAGCATAATTATCTATGTTCAATGAAATCATCAGGGATAGGGCAGACGGATGGTAAACGTATCAAAGGGGCTGAATTTCTTCCCTCTCTGTGACTCCAGTGTACTACTTCCATTCTGTCATTCTGATGAAAAGAAGTACACCCAACCCTAGTACCATTACAGAATTTCAGCTTCCTCTACTGCTTGCCTCTATGACTGCTGCCTGGCAGACAGACACGGAATAGTAGGAAGAGCCTCTTAAATTTCAGACTATAGGTTCTGTGAGTTTATGGCTTTGCTGTCTCCGTCTCAGAGGTCCTGTATTGATGCTGCTGTAGCCTGCAGGCATGTCAATGTCTGGATGGGAGTGTCAGGTAATTTGGGTAGAGTGTGCATGAGACAGATAAAACAAGTACGTGATAAGAAGCCAATCCAGAATCGACTGTTTCATTTGGTGAATCATAAGTCAAATAAGTCTGTACTTACGTCAGTCACCAATCAATAACCAACATTAATATTTCACTAGACAAATGTGTAAAATATCTGGGTATAGCCATAGAAACATTTAGTAAACATATTATTCGAGATCTGTTTTTGGTTTTATGATGAAATGTCTTTTTTTTCCTCGTAGACATGAGACCAGGGATCAGTGGAGATTTGTGTGTGTGTGTGTACGCTCGTGCACAAAGAGAGGGAAGGCGGCTTTCTGCAGACCTCTGGGACCAGGGACGTTGGAGATAAGCAATGTAGCTGTCGCGTCCCCTCACTCGGTTTCCCCCACTCATGTTAAATCTCTGAGGTCCCCTGTTCTGATAACCCCTCACAGCAAAATGAGCCTTTTATGCAGCCTGTCTGGGCCACCATTTAACCACCCTAAGCCCCACGCACGCACACACACACACACACACATACACACACACTTTCCTTGGTGAATATTGGAAATTTGTCCAACCAGCTGTAAAACACTGTATAGATGTTCAAATATGGACAACAATGGCTGAGGGATAGATTATCTATATCGTATGGAACAGCAGCTGAGTGAACCTGGCCTGAGTCTCAGGTCACAATTCTCCTGAGGTCGTTCACAGTAAACTTGACCAGCTCAGACAGAAAGAGAAATGGAGGGAGGAGAATGAGCATGAATGAAAGAGGCAGGGAGACGACCCACGGAGCCATTGATGAAGCCCCCAGCTCTCTTTGATCTATCACTGGGAGCTTCCTGAAGTAAACACAGACTAATTGTCTGGATCAGGTTGAGATGCTAATCTGTGCTTGGTGTTCTTTTCCCTCCGTCCCTTCTATATATCTCGTCAAGGATACAGAGAAGGCCAATCAGATTGCTCCTGGTACTAATGGATAAGACCAACATTTAACTGCTACAAGCCACCATTTACCACTCACTGTATAACAACGTCCTGGTTGGGTTTGACCCCCACATATATCTCATGACCTTATAATCCAGAAAGCGTGCCTCACAATTAATGCAGTCCTGATAAAGAACAAGTTATGGAAGCTTTTAACCCCTATTTAATTCTGCCGTAAACTTATCTTTTAATTGCCTGGTTACTCTGCCGAGACCGAAAAGTATGATTTTAGTTCAATATTTTATCGTTCCTATCTTGTGAATTTTCAGATTCACCTTTTATTTCCCTCAGAGAGATAAAAAGGAAAGACAACAAAGCAAATCAGTGTTCAGGTGGAAATGAGAAGGTAATTTAAAGATTTGGAGCAGAACATCTGGCAGACAGGAGGCAGAAACTGAGAAGCAGGGAGGACAATATCCTCCTTTTCAAGTCGCGAACATAAATATTAGTGCTGATGTTGTAATCGGGTTTTCCACATGACCTCGTAAGTCCTTCATGTGGATTCTGCTTCCCTTCCTCGTCACCCTGAGCCCACAAAGATGAAGACATGGAAGTCTCCAGGGGGGTGAAGAGATCATCCATTGATGACGCTACTCGTTGCAAGGCTGATTGGGTTTAGTGATGCCTTGGGGGTGGTATGTGGTGGGGTCCCTCGATAGTGAAGGTATATTATTGTGGTTGCTTGAATCACATTATCGCCTTGATCTCAGAACCACTGGTTTCATACTAGCAGCCCAATCAATGCTAAATGCAACAAAAAAGTTAACTGACTAAAAATGTGTTTTACATAGAAAACTGTCACAGTCCTGTTTGGACTTTTGCTTTTTGTTGTTGTCTTTTCTTTCTTTGGGCTTTGGATTTTGCATATTTCTCCAGTGTGTAATGTCGATGCCTCACAGTCTAGTATGTCTCTGGGTTTCATGTAGTTTTGTTCTTGTCCTGTTCTGATTTGTGTCCCTTGTGTGTTTTTCTTCCTGTCTTTGGTTTCTTAAGTCTTTCGTTTTCTCTCTGCGTCACCTGTGTTTTTTAGTTTGAGTTCTGTGTGTCCCCACCTCGCTCCAACCAATGGGTCCAACCATGTGTTTCCACCTGTGTTTGTCTTCTGAGTTGGTATTTTGGTCTTTTTGTTGTTTGCCACTGTTCTTGTCTCAAGTCTCCCGTGTGTTCCTTGGGTTTCCCATGTATGGATTATTTCTGTTGTGGTTCAGTTTCAAATTAGGTAAATCAAACTTTCTTTTGAACATCCCTCTGCATGTGGGCCTACAACCTCAGCAATCCATAACCTAGATTGCAAAAGGTCTATTCAGTCTCAAATGTTATTCAATTTTATTTACAAATCAGCACAAAAGACTCAAACCTTTGCTTTTTGCTGAATCACATCAGTCTGTGCCAAGCAGGTGGGGTCAGTGGTAAAAGACATTCAATGCATTGTGATATTGTTTATTATTCAATTATTCACTGTCGGGAAGGAGAATGTAACCGCTTTAGTGCTGAGTAAACATTTATGCAGACAACATGTTTGCATGAATGTGCATTTACGTACGCTCGTGTGTGAAACTGATACAGCCTGCATCGAGGCACATCTCCCGGGTGCCTTCATCTTCCAGGAGCATCATTCCACCTCGAGCGCAGGACTCCACTCTGTCATTCAGGGTGACACATGGAGAGGCAGCCCCCTGCCCGTGGCATACAGCGGGGATCACCACCCTGTCACTGGCTGTCACTCTAGCTTTGTCCGCTGTCATGCCCCTGACGCTGGTAGATTGAAGAGGGGGAGGGGGGGCAGGGGGCGGCACTGTCAAGAATGCTGACAGACTGACAGGTGACAGGTGAAGCCAGCCAGACAGCGACTGCCACATTTGAACCTCCATGCATATCTCACTGTGGCTCAATGTGAGAATGTGTCTTTGCATATAAACACTGTGGGTTATTGTTGGGTTTTTTTTTTCATTCAATGGATTCCCACTGGATTTGAAATGATACCCTCGAACGCCACTTATATAGCCTTCTGAACTGGAGAAGCAACAAAAAGCTAGAAAAGAGTTTTTGTGTCCAGTATATTTAGGAGCTACCACAATAGTTGCACCATTGCCAAGGATTTGTCTTCTCCCTCCAGGCACCCTGTGGTTTTAACTTTGTAATGATCTCCGCTGGGATTTCACCTTCCCAACACTCATACATGTGTACACACTGGTGTTGCAGCATCTTTTTTTATTTCCTAATATTATTTATCTTTCCATTTCAGAACTGATTTACTGGTGGTAACAAGTGTGGTTTAGACTGTTCGCAGAGGTCTGGACCTGTGAAACTATTGTTTTATTCAAGAGTCTGGCATGAATTGGCCTTTCTTTGCCTTATGTCATTGTCAAGAGCAACTGGGATCTGATTTTATGTTGCACGAAGCACGAGTTAGCAAACGGCAGTGGCAAGGATTTTATGACCTCTCTGTCAGTTTGTGACAATTCTTCAATTCTGACATTTGGAATTTGGCGACTGACCTCGCTGCAAGTGTACAGTGTCATTGGTGAGATGTTGCCTGGACAGGCCTAATCACAGGTGATGGAAGTTCGCAATATTGCAATTGTGAACTTGCAACACAATACTTACCTTACCATGGATTTTTGGTTTACACCAGCCTGTGAGAGGATTTGTTGGTGAAGTTCCTGCAGTTATATTGTTGTGCAGACCTGGTAGAAAAAGAAAAAAAAAGTTCTGCTGATTAAATGTCCATACATTGATACATGCTGCCTCTGTGTGTACAACATCTGAGCACATTCAAAGAGTCAAGCACATTCACAAATCCATGCAACCGCATGCACGCACACACACACACACACACACGTGCGCGCGCGCAGCAGTAGCATTCAGTTGTTTGATCACAGTCTACCCTGCTGGGGTTAAAGCGCACTCACTGCAGTGATGCTGCTGATGCTGTCAGATCTAAGCGAGAACCGAAAGTGTGTGTTGTCTTTGATGCTAGAATAAGATTTGATTCATATTCAATTTTTCCTGCGCTAGAAGGAAAACAAAAACAGGGTTAAAGATCTCACGACTAAACACCAGCAAAGATAAACCATCAGTGTTTTATTTCACTCTAATGAGTTTTATCTGACAAGTGACAATGGTGAATAATTGCTGAGGAAACACAAAGACACATGAAGTTATTTAGGTCTAACCAAATTACAGCCAACATATGGTCCAATGTGGAATTAGATTTACAGCTTTCTTTGACGCTCAATGGACTTTTAATGGACATTACCGTTGCCGCCTGTGGTCCCAAATCGAGCGTTAGACCTTCGCTGTGGCTTGAGTCTAACCCGGTGCTAAAGGTTGCACCCAAATCATCCTTTTTGACCTGAATCTCCCATTCCATTACCTGGTATTCCCTATGGGGACAGTAGTGGCCCCTCAACACTTGAACTCTGACCCTCACCACATCAGGAGTGGAGCCAATAACTGGGAGGGAGGTTTTATAGGCACCCAGACCTATAAAACCTGAATTGTCTCGGCTCGTGTCTCTGAGGAGACGTCTAGTAATAATGATGGGATTTGGCTTCGAAATTTGATTTTGCTATTATTACCTTCGGCCATTTTGGGTGAGGATGCATTTATCAGAAAGGTGAAATTTGTGGTCAGGTGAACAGCTCTTCAAGGAAAAGACGTTTGGTAAAGTACGGTGAGAGTGTCACAGATCTTTAGTCTGAAACACCATTCTCGCAAACACACCAACATAAAAACATATTTATTTTGAGCCAATAGCCTAAAAACAATAGGGGGGCGGGCAGAGGAGACATGGAGACTTGTTACATTTTGCAGTGGTACTGACTCAGACTATGACGGACGTATTCTGGCAACCAGGTCTCCTTAGTCCAATTTCTTTCTAATTTACTCAGTAAAATGGGCATTCAAGCATGATGGACACCAGCACAATAACACATAAGTACACCATTTGAATTACAACACAATAGCTAGCTCGGCGTAAAGGAGGAGTAAGAGCCAGGTAGCTGAAGTTTGAAAGAGAGAATGGAAAAGATGTATGTTTTCCACCATTCACTGAGTCTTGACAGACTTGTGGGATTGGCAGGGTCTGCTGGGGATGTGAGGAGGACTACATGAAAGCCCAGCCAGGAGTTTAAGATGTTCACAGGGAGTAGTTGGTCGCCAGCCCCTCCCCACTTCCACACCAGTGCCTCTCTGAGTCCTTTCAAGCCTTCAGATCTTCTCCACATTCATCCCTTCAGTATCTCTGACATGCATGACAGGTACAAGGGTAGGGAGAGACTACAGAGGTGTAAAGAAAGGACAAGGGAAAGGTGGTGGGGATGAATGCAGGCGAAAGACTCATGAACTAAAAAAAAAGAAGTAAAAAAGAGGAGACAAGGTGATAAGTGGATGGAAATAAGATACAGACCCTTTATTGATTTGAAGCAATTGTGATTTCCTATTGGTTAGTATGACATTGACCACAAGCCTGCCTGCATCACCTACATCGTAGTACAACCTCTCCAAAAAAGTGTAACTACGGTCCAGAGTGATGCTGAAAACCGTAAACATGCACAGATGGCAACAACTCTGATTGGACTGTTTGCGTCATGTGACTTTCCCAGCTCTGCGAGCCGCAGTGCCGTGTTTGTCAAGAAACTGCCACAGTCCTAAAGGCAATTTGTGAACAGAGGATTGATTGGAAAATAAATGACGATCTTGTTGGGATTGTGGTGATAACAAAATCTAATCCCGTTCAGTCTCTATTGATTGACACAGTAGAGGGATTCAGTGCAAAGCGATGCCAACACAGTAACACAGAATGTTGAAGATGCGTTTATGTAGGAGTAGTGATAGTTTGATGTGTTCAGGCCCACACCATGAAACAAAGTCAAGGATTTCACTCCTGTTCATTTTCATTCATAGTTTTACTTTGGTTTTGAAATACTGAAATGCCTGTTTGCATCAACGGAGAAGAAGATGGATAATACCTGAACAGCAAATCAAAGTACACGCTTTGTGGAATAACAAATGTTAAACTTGAAACTTGCGCAGGTACAATATTATTTTCATTTCAACGGCATTAAGATTTATTGTCTCCTTTGAAAGTAATTCATCTCAGAAAATGATGCAATATTCAACCCCACCAGAGGAAATCTTGGCAACAATGATGTTCAGGTGTGTCATGTGAGAGCAGAACAAGGGTGCTGTTTTAAATTTGTCAGGATGAGTTATTGCTGCTGGTTTTCCACCATATAACAATGATTTGCATGACAGGCCAGTAACGGTCCATGAGGTCACTGGCAGAGGGTTTGAAGCAAGGGTGCTCGTGTTTAAAGATCATAAATATCCCTCATCTGACAAGATGAGAGAAGAAGTGACAGATGGGTTTTTTTCTCTGTTCTCAATACCGTGGGTCTTCAAATCCCTCATTCTTACAAACAGTGAAGGAGGAACAGAGGTTGAACTGTGGCACAGTGAGCAGGAAAAGGGAAGAAAAAGTTCAGCTCTTGCTCTCACAAGGCTCTTTCATAACCATTAACTGTGTGATGACACCGGTGGATATTCAGATTGATTTACCATCGTCTGGGGAACATTTGGCCTGTGCAGACGTCTCCAATCCCAAAGATTCATTTGTGTCCGTAATGAAAGTCTTTCTGCCCCAACATTTCTTCCAACCAAAGCCCACCTTTTTTATACTTCACTTTGATTGCCATAATGGCCTTCTTTTATGAGGTTACTAGCGAGACTCAAATCTCACTGGTCAATTTTTGGCCACAGATAAGGACGAGAATTCATCACGAATCTATAGATCTGACCCCCATTTCTCAAAAAGCTGCAGCAATGTACTCAAAATGCCAAACTAGTGGAAGACCACACAGGATTAGATCATAGATGTATCAGGTCTTATTTTATTAAGAAGAATGCACACATTACATGATTCAGTCAAGATGCAGGAGCACATGTTTTTAGGTTTCGGGACCTTCGAATAAACAATACAATTTCATGGAGGCCAAAAGGACCTAAATGCAACTAAAACTTAGCATAACTTAGTATGAGCGACAGGAATCACAGTTCAAAATAAAGTTTCGTTGTGTGAAAAGGACATAATACTTGCTAGCTTCTGCTACAAGCTGATGCTTGTTAGCTTACTGCTCCTTTCACACAACACGATTGTATGTGTGTGTATGTGTGTGTGTGTGTGTGTGTGTGTGTGTGTGTGTGTGTGTGTGTGTGTGTGAACGGGATAATTTGGGTTGATAATCAGTGCATAAAATGATGAGTGTTGAGAATACCAGAATGTTACACAGTCCACCATCACCTATACGGTAAGGACACTGTGTTAAGTAATTACTATCCATTAACATCGTTATTGACGCTGACATGTTCTCCCAGTGGAGGAACCAGAGCAGTAACATCAAAGAAGTCATCAGCCGTAACCTTGACCAGGCCCGGAGTGGACGAGGCATCAAAGCGCTTCAGTCGTTTGGAAAAGTAAGTCTTCAGCACCGGTGTGATTAACATGTCACGGGAAGATGAGAGCCTCTATAATCAGCCGGCAAAGGTGACTAAAGCCTCCCAGAATGGGGATATGTGAGCCAGCCAGTGTCTCTGTGTGACAAACAGGTCATTTAACCCCTTACACTAAACGGTTGTCGACACAGAGTGACAGTGAAGCATGAGGTTATGGTTTCTAATCATAGCTGGAGACAGAGCAGCCTTTTTAAAAGGAAATCAGAGGGTTTACCTTTAACCTCATGGGTATGATGACATGTATTTCCCCCGTGGTGATTACCCAGAACAAAAAAAAAAAAAAAAAAATCACTCCTCGACCACCATGTGGACACAAAACATCCCTGTTACTATGGAGACAGACGCCGTTCTAAACACGATGGGGAGGATGAAGTCGAGTTAGTGGCTGGACTGAAATCGAGCGCAAGCCCTGTGAGGATGTGTCATTAACCCCCAGGGGCAGGAGCAAAGTGAGGCTGATATTTAACGCTAATAGTCGACTCAATCGAGGCAATCGACATCTATATGGATTTGGGTGTGGCAGGGAAAGTCATCAGGGTGCAACTAAACGTCCACTATGTGCAGCGAGGCACGAAAGGTAAAAGTCGAGGTATGAAGTACATCGGCACAAGATACTTAGTGCTCATCAATGCTGCTCATCATGTGCATGCCACTGAATCAGCAACTGATTGGCACTGAAATATTTACCCACTGAAGGACTAACTGAGTTGTAGAATCTGAATTCAATTTCAAAAAAGGTTCTGTAGACGTAACTTAGACTGGACTTTGGCAGATAAATAGGTTGACACCATCAGTTTTTGAGTCCCTGTGAAATGATGTGGTTAAAAATGTTGAAAATGCAGATTTCACTCGAGACTTAGTGAAAGAATTTGATGCAGAGACGAAGGTCCATTCTTCCTGAACACTTGATGTGAGGCTCCAGTGAGGAACCCATTAATTGCACTATTCCAGCTACATTCAGAGCCAGAAGATTCCAAAACCATGCGGTGGGAGTAGGGATAAGGAAGGGATAGAGAGCCAAATTAATCCCCTCACCCTCATTCTTGACAGGCATTATCCTCCACTGTCATGAATTTGGCTGTGGTCAAGATTTACCGCTCCCTCGTGCTCTCTTTCGCTCCTCACTGGCTTCTTGGTTGTTTGCACAGCCCAAACTGTGACCAGCCTTTGTCTCATTTGAAAAATGAGACAAACAGATTAATTATCAACACAGGCTAATAATAACAGAGTCTATTCATTGATGGTTTAGTGGAGAAAGGGAAGACTGATGGAAAACTTTGATAGCCAAAGTGATTTCCATCCATTCCACGAATTTGCCTTCGTCAAACAGCAGCAACAGCTTCTTTCAAGTGTAAATTATTTAATGATCCATTTTGAATCTTCAGAGCAGAAATTAAGTACCAGCACATTTTCAAAATGAGTTCTTAAATTATACTATTACGTTCATTCTAAGGAAAAAAAAACACTTCTGTTGAAAGACAAATACTCCCAAACACAAAACAAGGGTTGATGTTAATGAGACTTTCTTTGTGTTTTCTCCACTGAATGTAATGATGTTGCTGCAGCTACTTCAGCACATAGATCACATCAAGGAAAAGCTGCTTCTGGGCCAATTCAGTTAGTGGGAAGCAGCAGCGGATATGAGCCAAGGTTACGAACCGGAGGACATCGGCCCTCTGATAGCGTCCCGCTGCTGCGTGTCCTTGGCCGAGTACTGCGATAGAGTGCAACGACCTACGCTAACATTGTCATGGGTGAAACTCTGTGTCCATAACAAGGAGGGAAGTGGGGGTGGAAAGCAATCAAAGAAAAAGCTTAGGACATTCAGTTTCATGAAGAGTCATTAAGTAGAGAGACTGCGGATGCTGTTGTTGCTACTTAGATTCTATTCCTCCTTTTTTTCTGAGTGGTTTTATTAAATTTCATTTAGGCCGACAAATAATGGGAAGAGAGACAGAACTGTTGAAGCCCCCCGCCCCCAAACTTAGCTCTAATACACTCATATGCACAAAATTCTCAACATGTATAACTCTCCTACTCCTTCTTTTTCACCTATTGTGTTTCAAAAGTTCAGAAATCATAATTTAGCCTTCAACAGCAGCCCGTTCCCCGTATTGATCCTCAACTTTTTTAGATGACTCAGAAACTTTTCTAAGAATGAGACCGCAGCATGTTCCGATACCTGATTTGATGACACTTAAGTGTTTCCAAGCAGAGAAAGAAAAAAAAACCCTCAGGCATAATGTTCTGCTGCAATTTGGCTGATTAGACAAAGTAGGCTGGTATTTATGAGGGGATTTTGTTTGATCTGTTGGCTTCAATACGTACGGAGGGGGAACATGAGACGGGTGGGGAGGCTGGGGGTTAAGTGTTTGCAAGAGTGCTACATCAGACTTTGAGGCTTCAGGATGAGTGAGAGTAAAGAGCTTGGAGCTAACGAGGATAGAACAAGGCGGCAGGAGAGAATGGAGGAGAGGGGAGGAAAAGGTGACAGGGAGGAGACTTTCATTCTCATTACAAGTCACTGGAGGTTATTACAGATGCCACCATCCTCTTCAGTCACTTCCTCTTCACATCTGCTCATCTTTCACTGTTTTTCTAGTTCCAGACCTTGTGTTACTCCCGTTGACCCAGCTTGGTTTCCCTCCTCTGCCCTTTGTCCCTGTTCCCGTCTCGCCTCGGCTCTCTGCCTTTCATTTATAGTCTCCTAAAATGCGAGAGGTCCGACAGGTGTGGTGATTCATTACACATCTCACGTTTTTCCTCCCCCCGTCTTCATTTTCCTACAGATGGGACATATTTCCTGGCTTCCTGCTCTCTCGGGGTGCTGCCTCTGGTGGTCTTGTCAGCCCTGCACAACCACCCTCTAGCTTCAGACCGGTCCAAGCAAAAACCACAACCTTTTTTATCATGGACCTATCATGTTTTACTTTGCAACCTCCCACCACCCTTAAAAACATTTTTCCACCTTCACAGCGGCAAACATCTTTCATAAAACAGCATGCCGCTGATAAAAAAAAAAAAAAGCTTCCCCCAATTTATAGTGTGCAAGTATGTTGAGAAACACCGTTAATTAAACATGGGAGATTAGAGCGATGGTCGATCTCTGCAGCTGGCTAACAGTTTAAGAGCGGAGGGCTGTTAAAACACTGCCCCCAACGGAGACGACCCAAGACACAAAGAAAGCCCACACAGGCTGCAGTTTGACGAAATGAACACGTGGGCCAAGGTACCATGTCTCGCCAAACACAACATCAGATGGAATAATGGTTCAGTTCAGTTGAAGTGTTCGCTACAATAAAACCCTCAACCGTATATCACAACTTCCATTTCCATACTTTCTGTTTCACACAATTCTAAGGCAGCAGCCCCGAAACATCTATTATTTAACATTCACAGAGGAATTGTTAGTCTTCACTGATTATTTTCTACGACAACACATTAGTGGGTATGTCATTTTCCAAACCCTTAAATGGTTAAATGACGACCTATCAGATGTGTTTTTGTCCAGAAAATAAATAAATCAGAAATGTTTTATTAGTTATTGTAAGTACAGTGAAGTTGTACAAAAGGTTCTTGCTTTTGCCATCAGTTTGTGTTCTCTCTCTCTCTCTCTCTCTGCTTGTGTGGGCGCCTGTTGCTGCACCATTCTGCACGGCAGCTGACTGATGGCAAGGAAGCTGGGACAAGGAGTGTCTGTGAGAGACTTCCTCTCTCGCTCACTGTCAGATTAAAAAAAAAAAAAAAAAAATCACATCTCAATGAAAACGCGCAACCTCAGACTACTTAAACGCCAGAATATGGAAGTGAATGTACCTCAGCTGCTGATTTACAGCTACGGAGATGTTTCTGGTATGATCTCACTAACAGGAAGGGACAACTATTCTCTGCAGTGTTAAACAGCCTCTACCCCACACCTCCATCCACCTCTGGCCGTCCCCTCTCCTATCGAACATCTCCCAAAAACTGGCTAGCGCACCAAATGCTGTCGGACACCCACAGATAAACATAAACACACACCACTCAAAAACGTACCAGTGCCCTAATGAAACTGGAGCTGCTCACAGCTCATATGGTTTGCAGGATTGTCAAATTGTTAAGAGACATAACACTTATCTCTTCCCCACATCTGAAGCTAGCTTAGTGCCCGTTCATCTCCAAAATAGCCTCCAATATGGACCAGTTTAGAAGAGAAAGGATACCAGCACAGCCACAACTAATCATCATGTGATGAATCATTTGAGCCGAAGCCCTTAGCTGTGGCGAAAAGGCTCCCAGATTTCTGCCCTATAGTCCCGTAGGCCTCCCAGATCTTAGATTTAACTGGACTGTGGGTTCAAGACTCTCTCTTACTATGCTGTCTTTGCAAATCCATATATGCAACAGACAGTGGCTCTGAAATGCACAACAAAGATTATGTTCCAGGTACAAAAATAGAGACGATATATTTGGCTAAATGACAAATCTAAAATGTGACAATTAGCGGTCACGGAACCATCCGCCCAAATCTGTCTTTCAGGGAGGACTATAACATTGATTAAACAGGGAGCACTTTTTTCCATTCCTTTTTATTGCCCTCTTGCCTTGAACATCTGGTTGAATTTTCTGGTGAATTTTCTGGTTATCCTTCAGTTAATGTCCAATACATTGCATGATGAGTCACTTTGTACCACCTTGAGGGGTGATTTTTGAAATCCTGCAGTAGCGATAGTCAACACCGGAGAGATTTCTTTGTATAATTTCAGACTTAATTTGGCCAGCTATTATGTGATCCCTCATCATTCGTGACAGATGCTTTTCCAGCAGCTCTCCCCCAACAGATGTTGGTTTTACCAGAAAGTGAGCGACAACAGACAAGAATCTACCCAGTGTAATAGACAGTGTAATAGTTGAACGCCCAGCTATTAATTCATACATGAGCTCATGTAAGGAGACAAGTTAACAACAAACTGCCCATCGCTGGTGCGTACCTCCAGTACACGCCAGCTGCTAGATGACAGTACTGAAACATACAAAGGGCTAAGGTGATGTCGGGTGGCTAGCTGAAATGGAAACTGTGAGCAGGGTAAACATTTACCCACACTTGATGAGGCCTACAGCATCTGCCGCACCGCCTGAGCAAAATATTCCAATCACATGCTCTGTGCGTGATGTGTGCTGACAGCCACTTCACTTCAGCGTATCCCATTTATTTAGGTGTAAATGAGGCAAAGGAGTCCAATTGTAGCTTTTACCACACGTTGGCTGTCGCAGCTCTCACAGTAAAGCCAAATCATGACCTGGGTTTTCTATAAATAGTAATGCAATTACTTCTATTTGCATGCAGCTCTGGAGGTGTCCTGACAGGTAGATGTCGTACTGGTAGGTGGAGGA
The DNA here is from genome assembly GCA_901007665.1 of Aeoliscus strigatus. Lineage (NCBI taxonomy): Eukaryota > Metazoa > Chordata > Actinopteri > Syngnathiformes > Centriscidae > Aeoliscus > Aeoliscus strigatus. The sequence goes on from CAAKHB010003692.1 coordinate 76,113, forward strand.
TTAAGGCCAGGATGGCGTTTTCTGTCACAATGGTCACCATGACCGCCAGATTATATGATCACAGGCAAACAACACAGATATGACCATGACACACCTGACTAGCAGTGACAACAAACCAGTCCAGGTGCCTACAATTTAACCCGGGACAAGAAGTTGTCAGTCAATGCTACCAAAGTTGAGTTGCACATGTCTTTGCAGTAACATGTTAGCGGATTATTATCTCACTTCCTTCAGCTTTTTGGAAAGATGAATCTCTCACAATCCACATCAATTTTTTTTTTTTTTGGTTGTTGCTCACCAGTAACATTCAGGTGCCTGTGATCAGCCACAGAGCTCATATGACCCCCAGTGTGAAGTCATATGATGGCAGCGGTATAAAAAGGTATAAAACATGGGCAATAACGTGCACAGAAGAGGGTTCAGGAGCAATCCGATACGGGGGCTTCCTTTAATCAGCCAGAGGCTCCACATTCCCTCAGGCAAACAGGATGCAGAGAGTCCTGGAAATCAACCCAGATACACTCTCACAAAAGGGAGCGAGAAAGAGAGAGAGAGAGACAGAAAAAGGGGGCGTGAGGCAGTTAGACAGCCAGGGGCATCTAAATAAACACGAACCAGATGCAGAACATGTGAAACACGTGTGTGAACATGAAACGGGAGTGTGGGGATAAGTGCTCTCAGTAATATGTTTACTGCACATGGAGCTGACAGGTCTGATCACCAGGGCTCAGTGCATATGTGCGCGCACACGTTTGCTCTTATCTTGGCGAGGGGCATTTTGTCCTGTTCTGTCTGACCCAGGTCATTTTATTCTAACGTAAGGTTAAAACTGTTGTCAGGCCTTTGAGATGTGATTTTATACATGTTTGTGGAGGGATCTACCGCAGTGAAAAAGGCCCCGAGTGGCCCGAGTTTGTACACGTACAGGCTTGTACAGACTGTTTGTATCTGTATGTCGGCCCAGCACGCATTACGACACAGCTACTCGCCTGACGGTATGCCGGTATACCAAAGAGGTGCTCATATGTGTGGTGTCAGATGACATCAAGGTTATCACATCCAAACAAGTCACATTCTTTGGAAATTTTCAATGATTATTTACAAATAATATTCTCACTAGTCTTAATGCAAGTCTACAAATTTAATGACGTAGAGGAACAGAATAGGTTGTTACAGGTTTCTAAATTGTCAATACACAAACAGTTTTCACTAAAGCTTTCGCTCTCAGCCAATAAAATAAGAAGAGTTTCAAAGTATTGTGTTTTCAGCTGCAACTCAACATGTCTCCAATAGTGTTTGTATTTCCACATAGATCTGGAAGAAAGAGATTTTTAAAAATGCCTTTCTGTGGTCTCTCAGAAGACATTAGTTTAATCTTTCAAAGTACCACTCATTTGACGGTAAGAAGTGGGTCATCGTGGTCACCGCAGCCCACTTGAATTTGAGATCGGTGCACTCCAGAGATCCATCTCAGGCTCGGCGTAGCACATCTTGGCTCACTTAAGCTAGTAATGGAAATCAGCCTGGTATGGTTTGGTTCGGTGAGACCACAAGTGCCAGTGGAAAAGCCCCTGAGGTATACAGAGTAGATGGGGCTGCTTCTCCTCATAGCCGCTACATCAGCCATTTTTGTGGTTCCTGACGCCAGACCAGAGAAGATCGAAGCTTGGCTCAAGATAAGATGAAAACAGTAATGTCTCTTTCCCAGTGACATCACTGTTACCTCTCTAGATGGTTTCAGAGGAAACAGTCTAAGAGAGAAATAGAAGTATGACTGTATTCTACGAGACAAATCACCTGATGAGAGCTGCCATCACGGACCTCCACGCAGAGCTGAGAGCAGCAGTGTGATGTGTTTTCAGGCTCAGGTTTTGTACCAACAAGCAAGCCAAGTAGTCGGCTCCACCCTCCAGCCTTTCTGTAAGGCCCAGCGTAATGGCCCCTAGAAGTATTTCAAATAGTTGGAAGGATGACACACATGAGAAAAAAAATACAAATTGGCCTCAAGGAGAAACAGCGACCAGAGAGCAATTTGTTTCCCCTTTGGGGAATTACAGGCCGGAGCCAGCCACTGTCTCTAAATGGGAACCATCTTGGTTCTGCCCAGACACCACTATTTGGACACAGAAAGTGATCTGAGTGGAGGAAAAATACCGGCCAAAACCCCATGTCTCCATTGGGCTATGAAGCCTGCCTGAAAATTCTTGGGTGTTCCTTCTAAAACAATTGCATAAGACTGCAGTGAAAATATCTAATGGGGGGGGGGTCAGATCTCTCAAGCGGCTTCTTTGTTTTATCAGTATCAGGTTTGTATACTCATCCTTCTTTTCCGCAGTTATATGCTGTATTGGAAGAAAATACTGGGAGACTTACATCAAGAGTGAGGCAGATAAATTATTGGACTAGATTTTCAGTAACGACCCCACATCTGAAGGAAATGGTCGAGAAACATGCTTTAATCAGCGGAATATACTGATGACTCCAGACACATTGCTTCTCATGCCAGAACATTCCTGTATCCTGATCCTATAACTCTTCTATAACTCTTCTATTTTGCACCTTTCCATTCTGTATATAAGTTAGGAAGTATGCCATATGATTAGTAAGGAAGAGGAGGGTGTTTCACCTCTAAGCCAGCAGCAGAGGTAGTATTAACATCTTCGACTCTGCCACCGCTGTATAAATCAGCAAAAAGTTGAATATAGCCAGTGTTGATGATGATGTGCTAATTGTGTGTGTAAAAAGAACAAGAGACACAATAAAATAATAGCTGCTAATAAGGAAGAGGAACCAGGAATCAACTAATACACCATTGTTAATGTGGTAAGTGAGGTATTGTATTCCACAGGGCTGGAAAGTAACGGGTAATAACGAAGTTACTGCAATTGAGTGTTGTTGTTTTTTATTCTGCTATGTTCTTAAGTTATATTTCATGTTTTAAGTCATGCTACCACTGAGTGTTTACAAGGATCCTTATGTGATTACTGGTGAATCTTGATATAAATACAGCTCATGTCAGACTCACCGATCTCTGAAAGTATACTAATAATGTCATCTCTGGCTGCCTCTTCCATTGAACTCAAGTTCTGCTGTCGGAAATCAGCAGAGAAAACGTAATTAACGTGGCAGTAATGTTATTATTTGACCCATTACAGCAGCTCTGTGCCATGTCAACAACAATACAGATACAATCTTAGATGGAATGGACCTCTAGTCTGTCTTGTAGCTAATTTTAATCCGAACAGTGGTGGCAAATATGATGATGTCCTTGTGGTTAAAAACCCTAATTACAGCGGCATTATGATGTTATTATATCATCTCCCACATGCATGATGAAGCGTCTGTGGCTGTTGGTTTACGGGCATTTGATGAGTCAGGTTAGACCGGCTAAACTACAGTTGGCATATCATTCCACACATATATAGAACACAGAGGTCTTCGATGGGAATCTGCCAGAGCATGACAGAGACAAAGTGTCCTGGAAGGAAAACTGACAACAAGCGCAAACCACGGCATCGAATGCAATGTTTCCCCATAAGATTTCCTTTGAACTACATGGGTGTTTCTCTGCGTGTGTACATGAGAGGACACCATCGCAGCCTTTCAGCCACTCGATGCCTCTGTGGCCATTTAGCTCATTTTGTCCTCCGGAAAGAGATACTTATTCAAATGGATTAATCACCAGAGGAGTCCTCTTTGAAGAGCCGCACAGAGATGAAATGAAACGAAGGGGGAAAAAGACGGAGAACATGCGATGTTGTGGCCAATGCAGCAGGGAGGATTTCAATAGCGAGCTGTTGGCACAACAACGCGGCTTAAGATTCCTGGCAGTGCTTGTGTGTCTTCAGGGGGCCATCTATGCGTGCCCACCATATTAAGGCAGGCCAAGACCCCTCAGAATTCAGCCCATATGCTCCCCCTCTCCCTGCTCCACAGCACCCAGTGCCGCGGCCAAAGCACACAATCTGTCCTGATTACCTCCCTCCCTCATCTTTGACACTGGTCTCATCTCAAATATGCATGTGTCTTCTTGTCTCTGCAGTACGATAAATCAACTGCACGAGCACAAGCATGCAGACCCCACCTGTCCTTGACCATCTTCATCTCATTTCCTGCATCAAGTATTCAGCGGTAGAATCGCCCATCGAACCATGATCCAAATACAAAACAAACAAAAGACTTTCGTCATCAAAGACCTGTGTTGCAGGACAACGCCACGGTGGCGTACAATGTCGCATCATGTCATTGCTTTTCAAAAAAGGGTTCCAGGTTGGCCACTCTTGCGTCCATTATTCAGCAGGGGTGTGACATCCCTTCACCATGCAAGGCCATATTGTTCAGTACCTGGCCATGCAGGACCAGGCAGAGCGGCTATGGCACGGTGTCCATTAGCCAGACTGGACATTCTGAGTGGACCCAGTCCACAGCATGTTTCTGATGGCTGTTTACTCAGCCACAGTGCCCCACTAATGGCCTTCTGCACATAAGCAGGACAGGCCAGCTCCACACCGCAATGGCCACATGGCTCTGAACATGCTGATGCATTATATCGATAGCCAAAGAGTATGACCTCCTATATTAACCAATACATAATACAGGTTTTTGGACTATATTACCATGTTATGTTTTAACAAACTAGGTATCTGTGCTTTGCAAAGTGTGGAGTACCCCCCCCCCCACACACACACACACACACACACACACACACACTTCTCTTGGATAATTTTGTACTTTGGCCATCAACATACATCATGTGCACGTAAATGCAAACATGTGCACACACAAGCAAGTACACAAACACCTGTACGATCAAATAAATCATTATCTTCCCATTATTTAGGCATTAAATAGGTTTATTGATTTCATTTCAAAACTCACCATTAAAGAGACTTTTGCAGAACCTTAGGGTGAAATTAAATTCCACTGCAAACAGCAAAAATTTATCAAATAAATATGATGTAGTGCAACCACTCTAATAACAGCACTCCCTTCCTGCCTGGACAGCTTCTACCCCTGTTGACCATCCTAACACAAGATGTATTAGTCTTGCTTTGGACCTGATGATGGTGCCATAATGGACTGTAAGTACAACAAACAGTCTGACAAAGGAGAGTTCAAAAGGACTAATAAGTAACTGCAGGTTAAACATTTGTGTGTTTGGAGCTATGAGGGTTGGGCGGTGTTGAGTGCATGGTCTCTGGTCCTGACTTGTGCTCCGGCACGTTGATACCTTTGCTTATACATGCTCTCATTCGATTGTGAGTGGCCATTAATCACATCAACCTGCCACAGAGGGAGAAACCTAATAGTGGTTTATTGCAAGAAGGATTCCTTGTACTGTACATGGATGCATGCAAACACCTGGGGACAAGATAAATCATCATCCACTGACATTATGTCATACACGCAAGTTCCTGGAAAGAGATTAAGAACATGCACTTCACAATACTAGGTTCCCTTCATACCCTTCCATTCAAATATGCCTCATATATTTATAATTTGCAACCAACACTGAACCAATAGATTGTCTATACCTGAATTTCTCCTGGAGATGAATAAAGTATCTATCTGTCTATCGTGTACTGGTCTACATAATTTTCAGGAGGACACATTTTTGCTTTAGCGGTTGGATACGTGTTTGCATATTTTCCCACCATCGGTATTACTATTCTTCATCTACTCTGGTTTCCTCCAACATAGACAAGATCTATGTCATCATGAAGATTGTTACTGAGCTATACTCGGCTGCCCATTGCTCTACAGGATGGGATACCTGCAGGATGAATTTGTTCTGGAATGTGTGGTTTATATGGTCACGGTACAGGGCTCCTTGCTGCAATTTAATGCAAGAATATTTAATGGCGATGCTTTATAATCAAGTGCAAAAAATTCAAATTCACATTACATTTGTCTGGGTGAAAAGGTTAAAATTTAATGTGGAAGGAGATGTTCAGTCTTACAAAACTTTTTATGTGACAAACATGTTGAATGAGTTTTATTTTTCCAACATACACTCATCCAGCACACTATTTAATGATAAATTGTCAATTAAACTTTTATGCTCCAGTGGTTGAAGAAGGCCACAAATCTTCAGCAGCATCTTTTATTCATCTGGCCTACTTGGGAAAATACATGAAGACATGCAGTATGTAGCACCTCTAAGCTGTCTGCTCATCACTCAAACCGTATTTTACAACAAGTCTGCAGTAATACCTTAATGTCCACTGATTGGATGACCTTTTTTTAGAGGAGGGTGTTACATCTGGGTCACCTTGCATTTGTGTGAAAGTGAATGACTTGTGTTAACTGTTCCAAGGAAAGCGAACCGGGAAAAGGACACCACAGACTAAAAAAGTGGGAGGAAATCCAGCAGCTACCACTGTGGGTTCAGGAGTCTTACCACATCAATTCAGAGCAGAATCTGCGTTAAAGCTGATACTGCACAGCTCATTTAGCTTCATTTTTCATTTCAAGGTAGCCATGACAGTTGGCATGGGAACACACTCCATACAGACAAACTGGCATTAAAAGGCATCTAATGTATTTTTACTTCGTTACATGGATGTTTTCCAAACACAGTTGGTTGTAACCAGTGTTTAAATACCAGTTTACAATCTTCCAACTCTAAGATGGCTACATGAGCCTCATACATCACTTGTACAGTTGTACAAGTGATGTTTTGCTGATAAATCATATGAAAGGCCAAGAAATATTGTGTTAAGTAGAATTGCCAAAAATAAAAAATAAAAGTTTGTTCATATTCAAATGAGAAGTTAACATTCCACAGCAATTAAAATTAATTCAATAAAAAAATAATTCACCTAATTAAAAGCATGCACAGCATCATACTCTGGAATTCTATGTATACAACTATGGAATAATGTCTAGTGATAAAAAGTGTGTGGACATTTTTCCTCCATCTGGACATTTTAGATATTATCAGATTAAAGTTAAAACATTGGAAAAGATTTTCCAGAGCAAAGCATGAAAAGAAAAAGAGCAGTGGCACTGTGATGTGGCAAATCCCAAACACATTAAACCAAACTTCATCAATTATCTGCAAATACCATTTGTCTCCACTCAAACATGTGACTGTCGCACTTTAGTGAAAGTATCTAGTGGTCACATGAAAAAGAAACTCAGAAACAGAACAATCCACGTTCCTGTGTTCATCCATGGTCAATGTTCCTGAGCTAATGTGTCACTCTGTATTTCTGTGTGCGTTGATTATAAATTCCGTTATAGCGTTACCTGCACGGTAACACAAGTGATGATCCAGCAGCATTACGTACAGGCCACCCAGCGGAAACACCCTATATAATGATGGAAATGGAAGAAAAAGTATAATGCATTTTATAGCATGTAGGGTCTTTAATACAAGGTAGTCAGCTGAAGTGGCCACAGAAAGATCCCAGATGTATGAAGGAGAGAATAATGCAAAGCAGTCATGAGGAAGAAGTAGCGAGGACAAGTGGTTAACATCTATGGAGACAGCTGTCCAGGCTCCAGTGTGATGAAGACATGGAGATATGGTGGAGAATCTGGAACGTGTCAGTGACCGGGAGCAGCCAAAGCAGTGGACGGAACCTAATTCATCTCCATTAGATCCTAATTCACTTCTGCTTTGAACTGCCTTTGACAGGATGGAGTCTGCACGTGTTGTCTAGGCAGCGCAGGTTTGTGTGTATATCCATTGTCCATGTGTTCCAGGTGACACTAACCATGTGAGCTTCATTACAATTTGACTCCAATTTTCATAGCAACACTATTGCAAACATATGAACTGCGTGGATTCTTTTTCAACAATACACTGTCGTATCGTTAAAGTGATAGATTACTCATAATATCAGATAAATGATCATTTTGAAATGTGTCAAACAGGCAATCGCCAAACCAAACCTTGCTTTCATTTAACTTCTCAAGCCAAATGGAGACTATTTGTTTTAATTAGACCTCATTGTACCAAATATATTTACAATGACCACAGTTAATTCCAATTAAGTAATGATTTTAATTGTTTATCAAAGAATATTAAAGCCATGTGCACCTATGAGAGGACTGAACAAAGCACAATTTAACGGACTGATTCCATCTATAATAGGTCTTAATTGATTGACTGGCTATAAAACTGCTGGTTGTAGTGCTAAGCATCTGTTCCTGGACTACATTTTCCATTGCCTGAACACATCCTACCTCAGAATTTGAGCTCATGCAAGTTTCTTAACTGTAAAAATGAAACTAATATACACTCTAGGTTCATTGCATATGAAATACAGTGACTGTGGTCAGAAAGATGATAATGTGTTAGTTGGATCGAGACGCCGGGCGAGTGATGATCTTGTGAGCTGTAATGGCCCTTTTTTCCCTGTGGACCCATTGAACAGGAGGCTAATGATCTCTGAGACCAGATGAGATGCATCATTCTCAGGCCTCCTGCGGCAGAGCTCACAAACACACAAAGGGCACACAGTCACATGGAAACTCCAAAACACTATTAAAGGCATGTGGGACTCGAGATCCCAGCAGAAAAATAATCATCATGAGGGTACTTAGACACCTTCCAATACAAAGTTTATACCATACCATCCGCCAACCAGTCGACCTATTACACAGTTGGAATTATCAGCATCTGTGCTGAGTAGGGGTCTGCAGCGCAAGTTAGCGAGAGGATTGATTTCCTGGAGTCCTGTGGGTAGACATCCACTGTCTGTCTACTCATCCGCTCCCAAGGATGTCACTCCATTCATCATCCGACTGCGCGGTGCACAGCTTCGCTTAGCCACATTCTTCAGTTACAATCAGGCTTTCATACTTTTACTCTGATGACTAAGCCAGGCACTGGAACGGACAGTAGCTGCTCAGTTGGCCCTCGGTGGCAGGAGATTCAAGAAGGCTGATACCCTTCTCTGCCAGTTCATGCATGTAAATCTATACCTACGCAGAGATTGGGTGAATTCGTCATGTGGTATGATTTATGTTTCAACAATGACTGTTCTAATGATGGTCGAGGTGGTCTCTGTTTTGGCAAAGGAGGCAATGGGTATCTAGTAGTTTCAAGATAAATTAAAGATTATGTAGTAATGCTGAGTCATCCCTCTGTGTCAAATAACGGCGCTTCGAATTCCAGACTCTTCAGCATTCCTCTTTACTGCACAAAGCACCCTTTGGCAAATGCAGTAGCTGATGTTGGAGACAACACAAGACATATACCACTTTAGACACAGATATATACCAGGATCCCAATCCCAAATGCAATAAAGAACTCAACACTGCACAAGAATACTATTTATTTCAGTAGCTGCATGTTAATGCTGCTATTGAGGTTTGGGCACAAAAGGCAGTTATAGTTTTTGAAAAATGATGACCGGCGTTAAAACACAAGATCATATCATGACTCTCTCACCCACTCACTTGTCATTTAGACAAGTGAGTGGGATGCATAAAGGCTGGAGTACACATGTAATAATGTAGGAATTAGTAATGAGAGTATTCAGAGGACAGAAATGTCAAGATGTTGACAGATGATGCAGCGGTGTGATCCCGCTGCCTTTGGTTTCAAAGAACTTCAACGTCCAGTTCTCACTTCACTTGACACAAGTTACGACACAAAGACTGACGTACAAAACAACACATTTACCCATGTTCATATACTCAAAAGAAGCTTCAGAGGGGTCGTGGGCCAAAACTGGTGTAGAAGGTTCAAAACAAGAGTTGAAATGGCTGAGGGGAAATCTTTGGTGTCTTGGAAAAAAGCAAATTCCACTGTAGAATTCCTCGACTGTACACTTTGCTGAAGGGCTGTCTGGTAATTAAAGAAATTGCAAGAGGGGATGTGTTTCAAAGAACACTGAAAACTGAAAATATATCTTACTGTACTGAATATTACATGAGGTTGATTATGCTGTGGGCAAACGTGTATTTCAAATATTTATGTATTATTACTCACCAGATAATTCAATCCTCTTATCTTTTTTTCTGACAAATGGATGAATTCATTAGATTTTCTTTTTGGCCACCTGGATGAAGTTTTCTATCAAATGTTCATGTCAACAGACTGAACATTGATAATCTATGGAGGGATAGTCGGAGCAGCTTTGGATGGGAGTTTATAGAGGGGAGATATCTGTGTATAAAACAAAGAAAGAACTGGAGACAGTAGAAAGCACTTAGCCTCTGTTGTCATAGAAATGTGTGTTTGCAGTAGCTGCTGACAACCTTCTCTGACAGAATAACAGGAAAAGAACTGACTTCTACATGCAACCTTACGCTGTTTGTGAGCTTCCTATCTATTTTTACTCTGTTCTCTGTTTCCTGCATGAGTCCGTCTCACCTGTTCCACTTTTCCAAAGCCTAAATAGCTTTCTGCTTTCTCTTATCAGTCTGTCAGTCTGAGAGAAAACCTGGTTTTGGTTTCTCAAAAAAGGGATAAATGCTTTGTGAAAGTGATGTTAATGCCGTGACATCTTCTCAGATGATGATTTATTGCAGCTGAACTCAGATGTGGGTGTATGGGTATGTGCTATTGGCCAGGCTCGGAGTCCGTGTCTGCTCAATTTACTCCACCTTTTTCATGACGAAACAAAGATCTCATACCTTCTCATCAACAGCACGATATGCACAGAGAAAATACCACGGTGGAATATATCCATAACAACTTGAGAATAAATCACTTGAGGAAAATCCTCAAATATCTGTGGTTTTGGCCGTTCTTAGCCACAAGAACCCCAAAAAGCATAATAGATGCATTGATTCTTGCTCTGGCCGAGGCCTCCACCAATGCTGAGCTCGTTGTTCATTCTCTCCAAGAATCGTCTTCAGTCTGTTGCAGTTTAGGAGGTGCACGTCCAAAACAGACAGAGGAATTTAGCTACTGTGAGACGTTCACTCTTTTGTGTCCAGTTCTGAGTCTTTTGAATTATGTTTAGCGAGACCTACAGTCAGAACAAAGAACAATAATGACATTATATCTAGCAACCGAGTTCTTCTCATTTATTGTGAGATGCACATCATTTCCAACGATGAACGTTGGTCTCAACGTTGGTCTCCGAGCTGTGTGGTTGTGTTATTTTATTCAGTTTTCAGCGCTATTTCCTTTCATTGTTCAGAGGCAGTTATGTACATCTCTATAATTTTGCATGTATTTTTTAAGAAAAAAAAAACATTTCCAGTGCTGTATTCTGCTCTTCTGCTCGTGTTTCAACCAATCAACTCTCCAAAACATGTATGTCTGAGAGTCTGACCATACTTAACTCCTGCTACTTCATAGAGCTACGGAAACGGTTCAGAAAGTGCCTGTATGACCAACCTGCACCACACTAGAGACTCTGTCTTCAGTTCATCTGACCTTCTCTCTGTTCCTGTACAATCTGGTCCTGGAGCCACCGGTTCCTGCGTGAGCTTATCACGCTGATAAGCTTGTGCCTCCTTCCCGGGGAGCTCTGGAGCACTCAAAACCCTGCGGGCTCTGGAAAGCATAGAGGCTGCCTCTGAGGGCTTATCTCCTCCTCAGTGCAGAGCCAGAGCCAGGTGGGCATCTCTGTGAGGCATGTCAGCACCCTGCCAACCGGACTGCACGCCCGTCAGCCACTACCCTGTCACTATCTCCTCTTGGCAGTCAGGGTCAGTGCACAACACGGAGCGGATATTAGACACATGTGGGGGGCTACTGGCACGGAATACTCTCACAAGTTCCTCTTTGTTTAAGGACACCAGTAACTAAACTGTCGCTACGAAAATTCTGGGGTATTTTCTGAACGTCTTCCACACATTTCTAACAATGAACGAAAGCAGGTGAAGCTTGAAACACACACGTGACTTCGGGCAGTGTCCTGTGGAGAAGCTTGACTGTATCTTCAGAGTAGTTTCCACTGTCAGCACATCTCACCTCGACACTGAAACTCTCTGCTTGTGGGCTCCACCTCCATTTGTAATTCACTGGAAATTCCCGAACACACTTAATCAGGTAATGTGCTGAATATCACATTTTGGAGAATGTTTACACAAGCGGCACCGCTGATTGGTCCCCTGGAGCAAGTATTTGTGATTAGGTTTGAAAGAGGTTCATTAGCGATCATAACCACTCGTCAGTCCTGAAGGCAAAAGATGTTTTTGCGGTGGCGTCGACTATGCAGATCACCTAAGGTAACCACGGGGAGCAGATTCATAAAATATGAAATTAATTAATTTCTTGGAAGATACAGAGCTTTCGCATGAAAGAAAAAAATATATATCAAGAGTAATTTTCGGCTCTTCGCCCCCAACCACAAACACAGGTGCCTTCCACGACACAGACGATAGAGATCACCAAAACACCTTAGAAACAAATAACACTTTCTTTTTTCCTCCATCAAGGCAATTCCAGCTTCCAGCACCCGACCAAACCACATTCACACATTTGACATGATCAAACATATAAAACTGCAGATACACGCTCCTACTGGAAGCCGGACAGAATGCGAGCTGCTGCTAGAGTTTCAACCTGTGTTTACTTTGCCGCCTATCACGCTCCCACTCTGTGGTGGAACAGAAACCACATCAACCTGAGGAACACGTTCAGAAAAGGCCTGCTGGGTTGCATATTTTAAGGTTTACAGTATGTACCCTGTCTGCTCTCTCCGTACAAGTAATCTATAGATACATATCAGATTGATTTACTTTAACTAAAATAAATAGCACTGTTGGAAGGTATGCACAGTTACCACACATGAAAGTAACAGATGTCTGGTTTTTCCTCGTAGTATTTAATTCTTAAACGTATTAGACGCATATCCAAGTTTATACGGGCTGCTAAAAATATAGAACGTTATCCTCCATGACCATCTGTCTTTTGTTTTGCCTTTTGGAGCACCAGATTGCAGACATGCATCTGACCGATGGCAGTGTCATCTTAAAAGGACATTTTACAGTTTGAGGTTTTCACTCCATGACAGAAAAAATACTAATAAAAAACTGATCACACATGCAGGACAATGACATCCCCGATTTCCTCTTTTTTTTGGTTCCCTTTTATTCTTAACATACGCATTCATGTGCCCACAGTGCAGGTGGGATAGGGGTGTTAGAATGATGTGGTGGGCGGAGCTTTGAGGGGCTCGCTCTGAGAACCTTCAGCCATTTTGATAGACAGGCGCAGACAGGGTTCATGGCAACAAGTGGACTGTAGTTACTTCAGCTGCACTGTGGATGAGGGAGGAGAGGGAGAGAAAACACCCTCAGCTGTGACAAATCTGAGTTCAAAGCAAAGACCCACAATTTGGACGGTGTGTGTGTGTGTGTGTGCGTGTTGAAGCCAAGGTGTTTTGAATTAAACAATGGATGAAGGCATTCCATAGCAACAGGTTATTATTGAAATTCTCAAAAGATATGTGTATTTTATGACACTTTTTTCCCCACTCGTTTTTTTTTATTTTTACTTTCAGGTCACAGTGAACTGGAACCAATCCCAGCTGGAACTGGGGGAAGAGGCAGTGAAAAGCCCAGACTGGTTGCTAGTCAATTGCTAATATGAGTGTTTAACTAATATGACTACATGTTTTTGTACTGAGGGCGGAAACTGGAGTAGCGGGAGGGGGACCCAGGCTATAGTACAACATGCAGACTCCACACAGAGGGGCAGGAGGTTCAAACCTAGAACCTTCACAGTGGTCATTACTGCACCACTGGTTTTGTACTGAGGGATAATTCAGTTATTCTTTGTCACTTTGTGAAACTGAAGTACAACAAACCAGAGATCATCATTGGTCTCAGCTCCCTGACGAAACCTGCCAACGATTTCACATTTTCCATCGACAACATTGCTTTGACTCCCTCCCCCTGCTTCCATAACCTTGGACTTTCCCTCGACAGCACCCTCTCCTTTGATCATCACGTCGCCCAGATTCCTTCATCACCACCAGACTTTATTACTGCAACGGCATCTTCTATGGCCTCACATCCAAAACCCTCAATGACCTCCAGTATGTCCAGATCTCGGTCACCCGCCTGCGAACCCTATGATCATATCACCCCGTTGTCCAAAATCTTCACTGACTTCCTGTTCCTACTATATACTGTTTAAAATCCTTCTTCTCACCTTTGAAGCACTACATAATGATAGCTTGAAGTCAAAGTGTTGTGTTGACCTGGCATCAGTACAGAAAGAATCCCTCTATAATGTATGAACGAATGTGGACAATAACTTTCAACAATTGGACATAAAAACACCCCTGAATGAGGGGGGATCCGCAGATGAGGCCCAGAATGACGTGTAACAGTGTAAACACACTGATAATGTCTGTGAGCTGGAGCAGCCAGTAGAGACATACTGATCTTTCCTGGTTTTTACAAAGTCCTCAGATCCCAATAATGTTGGATTTATCGTTTCATCCCAAACCTATGGAAAATAGAGTCCAGGTTGCAAAATACTGAAAGGTATCTTGTAATATCTTCAAATTCTAGGTTTTGTATGAAAAAAAACTACTAATAAAGAAAAATATGATACAATTGAATCATTCAGTAACCGTGCACCATCTGTCATCAAGATGTATGCTGGCTCCAATGACATTCAGCTTGAATTATTATTTATTCTGAGTTTTAATAAAGACTGGTGTTCCCTTGTAATTTGTCTTACTGTCTTGCGGGGGGGGGCACCTTAATAAATCATGCTCATTTTTTTCTGATGAGTTCCAAAAAACAGCATATCACATCCATCCCTGCATCAATTCAGTCACAAAGTTGTGATGCTGAAGTAATGCGATCAGAAAAAACACCACATACAGCTGAAAGATGTGAAAATGAATTATCTGTTCAGACAGTTTATTTGGTCTGAGGTTTCCCCCGTTGTTTGGGTTGGATTGTTACGAACTGCACATACCCTCTCTGCTGCAGGACAAAGAGACACCTGAGTGGGGGGTTAGCGCCCTTGAGGAATCCCCCGTTCCAGCAAAAACACAGACGATTATAAGGAATAATAAAAATGCCTAATCTTATTACGTATAAGGCAAGTATTGTGAAAACATTCGCAGAGTCT
Source organism: Aeoliscus strigatus (assembly GCA_901007665.1). Classification (NCBI taxonomy): domain Eukaryota; kingdom Metazoa; phylum Chordata; class Actinopteri; order Syngnathiformes; family Centriscidae; genus Aeoliscus; species Aeoliscus strigatus. The sequence continues at coordinate 91,120 of CAAKHB010003692.1, forward strand.
GGGGGGGGGAGGGGGGCAGTCATTGGATTGGTTCCGGCTGAGCTCACATCACAGCGTCTTTCCTCTCAACGGCGCCCGCAGCAACACTAGATTGGTTTTCCTAAGCCGTACAAATAATATAGGTTAGGTGGTGTGAAATGGAGAGAATGTTACCGCTCTGATTTGACACACTGGGGGGATTGTTTTATTTCAATCTATGTTTCTGTCACACAAACAGACGTCGTGCCCGCGCTCTCAGAAAGGAAGTGGAAACAGTTGGTAGATGTATTTCTCATTTGGAGGATTTGGATGTTTTCATACAATTGGAATCTGTGGATCTCTGTGGGCGGATACCGGTCTGCCTGTGAGGGTGTGTCTCAGACTGCGTCATACGTCACCTATGACAGTTCTTCATTTAATTATCAGTAGCGGTGCGACACCGGCGCGAGGATAAAGACGAGCACTCGGCGAGAATCCGTCTTTAGGAAGGATGACGGTTGTTATCGCTGCCGTTAGAAAGCGTCGACTCATTTATTATTATGACAGGAGAAAACTTCACTCCACAGAAATATGATGCCGTCTAAAACAATAGAATTAAGTCTTGAAAAATGATAAAGATGTTTTATGATGTGTCAACGCAACAGTGAAAATTCTGGTGAGGTTTAAGTCCACAAATCTACTCTAAGTAAAAGGTCAGGGTTGATTTTTATGTATATTTGTGTCAAACTTCTTTGACATGTACACATTCTTTTCTCTTTCCATACACAGGAAAGTTTCAGAAGAGAGAAGCTGTGTTCAAGTCATTATAAAATAATCACTGTTGCTATGAAACCAATGAAACCAAGCGTTTGAAGCTCAGTGATCACATACGTATATTACCTTGAGGTGAAACTACAGAAGTCAGTACTGTGTACTAGTTTACACTCAGGTGTCATATTTTACCTCATTAGAAAGAAGCAAAGGGAGGAAAGAACAGCAGACTGGAAGTAGTCGTCCCAGTGGACCGTACCGGGAGGGTTTGGGGGAGATGGGCAGATGTCCCCGGTGGTGCAGGAGCCGCGCAATTTCATGGCATAGTTTCTGCAGATGTGTCTGTGGCAACTCATGCGAGGGCAGAGTTTGCTCACTGACAGGGGTGATGGATAGGACGTCGTCTCCAGGATCCGTCCCTCCAGCCTCGAGTCCCACTAGGACGACACAAGTCACAAGGAGAAATTCTTTATGGAAACGCAACAAAAGTGTTATCTGATCCGTCCGTGTTCTTTCACTGGACATTAAGACAACAAGCTCAAACTGAAAGAAATAAAGGATCCGTCCGTTCTTTGTTCTCTACCAGGAGTTGCCTGGACTCACCAAATGAGGACATTGATCACCATCCTGAGTTAGTCGCATTGGAGTCATTAAATAAAACATCAGTAGTGATGTAAAATAGGGAAACTTCACTGGAAGATTTGTTACATTCATATTTCACATCTTCTGATCCTACAAGTATGATCAGTTGTGGATTTGATTTTGCCTGCAAGTGATTGTGTGAAAGTTGGCTCGACTTTAGAAGAAGTGTGAAAAGACCATCAGGTGTGTGTGTATAAAAAAAGGGTACCCTTGAATGATTTCCCTGTTCACCTGAAAGCAATTTCCCTTGAAAGGTGGGAATTTCCCTCAGGATGAGCCAATAACACGCTTGCGATCCGTGATCGATGGGATTCAATGGCTGATGAAAATGAAGCAGATGTGTTGAAACGGAAACATTCATCTTGTGTCGAGTGCTCATCCTGCTCAAGTGGAAAGAGAAGCAAACTACTGATTTTCAGGTGTG
>CAAKHB010003693.1:0-111549 GCA_901007665.1 Aeoliscus strigatus
GTCGTCAGATATTTAACATTGCTGCAGGCCCGGGTGTTTGTTGTTTTTCTTTTTCTTTTTTCCCCCCCTCACAGACCCGAGAGGACGTTGTATTTATTTATTTAACGAGAAGCTTCATGTGAAAAGCTTCATGTCAAAACCCCATTTTCTATCAACGTTTGTGTTCAACAGATCTGCATGGTGGGTTTTCTTTTTTTTAAATAAACGTCATTTTTGAACATCCGCTCCGTTGAATGACTACAAATACAATTGTCACACAAACTTTGCTCATCAACGTCTTCACAGGAAATGATTGGGACATGATCTCCGAGGATTAATTTGAATGAATTTTTATTTGCATATTTATTTTTATTTATGTAGATGTTATATTTATACTTATTATTATTTATACTGATATTAGCTGGAGAACAGTGAGCAGCAGCGATGTTCTGCACAAACACCAGCCTGCAGGACCTAACACGCCTTCAGTTCTCCCTGCTGCAGCATTTTTGTGGCCTTGGAGAAACCGACATGCATCTAACCTGAGATCAGAGGATCGCTAGCGACTTGGTAGTTTTCCTATTTGTAGAAGTCTAGCAACACAAACACACCGGCAGCACGCCTCGCCTTGTGCAGACTAATGCTTAAACTCGCCCTTCAAGGGCGTGCAGACGCTTTGAGACACGTGTCCGGCGGGTTAAATATTGCAGGAGTCGTCTTCTGGACCACACAGGAGCTCAGGAGGTACACAGAAGCACCATGAGGAGGTTCTTCGGGGCGCAGAGGGACGACAGCTGCGGCCAGATCCAGTATCTGACATCCAAGTGCACTCGACTGGCACGTGACAAAGGTGAGTGGAGGTCAGCGGCAGGTACGACTGAAAGATTGACGCCTCTTTGATCAGGACTCTGTCAGATGTACTCAAACTATTTCAATGAGCTTAACAAAGTCATGATACTAATTCCATCAGATGTCTTTGCTAAACGTTGAGCCGTTCTTCTCAACCCTTTCAAATGTTGTGATGTGGCAGTTTTTGAACTGTGAATGCTGTTGACGTTTTTTTTTTTTTTTTAATCCGTTAATTCACACATTCAGTCATTATAAAATTAATGTATGAAAAAATGTAAATGATTATAGAAAATAATTGAAAATTTAAAAAACCCCCAGCTTGTTAATATGATCATGAACCATCATGAATATTTACAGTAAGTTAATGACACATCTGTCTCCAGTAAAGTTCAAATCCCCTCTCAAAACTAATCTTTTCAAAACTGCTTTTAATGTTTAACCATACTTAACCATACTTCATACATTTCTGTTTTTTTCTCTCCATGTTTTATAATCCATGTTTCTGTAAAGCCTCATTCAGTTTATTTTAACATTTTATTGTTATTATTATTATTAATGTAACTTATGACAGTTTGTTTTTTTTGTAATTAAATTACTGAACACTTAGATGTAAGTAGTCACTCCCCAGTGTTGGATGCTTGTTCCTGTGGCTGCAGCGCTGCTGGACAGGGACTTCCTGGTGTCCAGAGAGAGGGAGATGAAGCTGCGGAACAATCTGCACGCCGCCACCGCTCAGCTCATTCTCCTGGAGCAGACCAACATGGAGCTGAGGAAGAACCAGGAGCAGCTGGTCAGCACCCTCCACCAGCAGCAGGTGAACGGACAAACGCCTCTGTGCTTTGGAGCGTGAGTCATGGAGGAGCGTGGTTCCAGACATGTCAGCCGAGGTGTTTTCATACCACATCTGGCTGCTGTTCCAGCTGCTAGTGATGAATACGCACTTGGTTGATCCATGGATTACTGACTCACTTTGTCCTGCGCATAGCTGCTGTCAGGTTCAGGCTTGTCCTTCAAGGTGTGTTGAACATCACAACCAGCAGAAGCGCTGACGGTTCATTTCTACTATTTGAGACATACTAAAATCAGATCATCGACGTTTGACTGGAGGAAACGAGCATTAGTAGAAGCACATAAATGTGATCGTCCCACAGGAGCTGGTGGACATGCTGCAGCAGCGTGTGGTCCTTCTGGTGGAGGAGAGCTATCGGGATGCGGAGCTTCTGCAGCAGATCTGGTCAGAGCTGCTGTGTCTTCAGAGGTCTGACGAGAAGATGCAGAGCGTGGTGGAAGAGCTCCATGATGAAGCCCAGCACAGAGCAGTGATTGCAGAGAGCCTCCAGGAGAAGCTCCATGATGAGGCCCAACTCAGAGCTACACTGGCAGAGAGCCTCAAGGCAGAGCTGCATGGTGAGGCCCAGCTGAGAGCTATTCTGACTGAGAGCATCCAGGCAGAGCTGCATGATGAGGCCCAACTCAGAGCTACACTGGCAGAGAGCCTCAAGGCAGAGCTGCATGATGAGGCCCAACTCAGAGTTGCACTGGCAGAGAGCCTCCACGCAGAGCTGCATGATGAGGCCCACCAAAGAGCTACACTGACAGGGAGCCTCCAGGCAGAGCTGCATGATGAGGACCAACTCAGAGCTATTCTGACTGAGAGCCTGCAGGTGGAGCTGCACAGGTAGGCCTCTCCTCTCCACCAGAGGAGGGAGTTTCTGTCACAGTCAACATTAAACCTATCTCCATGGCATGTTGACATACTGTACTGTGTGCATCGCTTTATTTACATTTATTTTTGGACTTTTTTATTTGGTAAACCTGATGCTACTAAGATAAGAAAAGAGACGTTCCCTCATTTATTCTCCTTTGACTCAACAGTAAAACAGCAGAAGTCGAGCAGCTTCGAGACACCAACCGGTCCCTGGAGAGAGAGCTGAGGGACGTACGTGACGCTCATCAGAAAGAGGTGACATGACAAATGATTGTATAAAATCTAACGATGGCTTTGACGGGCTGGAGGAGGATTCATGTGTGCAGAGTGTCGGCGGACAGTGTAACTTTGTCATTTTCTCCTGTTCCTTGACACTTTAGATTTTCTACAACTGCCACATTTGTCCAGCAGGTGTCAGGTTCGGACGGTTTACCGTCCACTGCTCCCACAGACACATAATGGAGTTTTAATGGTCCGTGTGTGAATAGCAGGGTATTTCTCTTTGTCACTTTTGGAGCCAGTTCCTGCAGAAATAAGCAGCCACGGGCTGAGAAGGCACTGATTAACACTCTTTATGCTGTTTCAGTGGCTGGCGGCCAGCGACAAACTGATCAACTGTCGGCTTCTGCTGGATTGGATTCTTTCATGAAACATAAAACCTCAAGGTTCATATTTATGTGCTCGGACCAAATTCGAAAACCGAGCGAAATGCACTTACTCAGATTTAGCTGGCGCTGGGTTTGTTCTGGCACGGGTGAAACATTCCTCCACACTGGTGGGATTTTGTCAATTTACAGTTGGCTTGAAAGATTCACTCCCGTACTGTTATTGGCCATCGCTTGAACCAGTCCATCAAACCGGAAACATGCCAGGTCTGCAATTATGCTTCCAAAGAGACATCTGCACGTACGAGACGACACGCTGCTGCGAAGGAAACAGAAAGAGAACATCTATTCGCAGCGGAACGTGACGGGGGATCATTTGGGAGCTGCAGATGAGCGATGTCGGGATTAATTGTAGTTGGGATCCATCCCGATTATGAAAGTCACGATTATTATGTGTGTCTGCTGAGCCACATGTTGTAAACTAAAGAGGAAAAGTTTGGTGCGTAATCAGTCATGCAGCGTTCGTCAGAAATACAGAAATATCGAGAATCTTGTGCTATGACTCAAATCGCAAAAAACCCCCCAAAAAAACGACAAATGTTCTTGTCATAGGAAATGAATGGATGCCAGAGGTCCAGAGTGTGTTCACAGCCCTCATTCACCTAGAAACCGAATTTAAACACTGAAACCCAGTTTCATTCTCTGTATGACCTGAGTGACCTGAGAGACATCAGATGGAGGAGGTTTGTCAACCTGTGGCCCGTGGACCATGAGGGGTCCAGCAGCAGAGCCACATTAAAACAGCTCAACAAGGGATTTTGTACATTATTTATTTTTTTCTTACTTTTTCATTTTCCACATTCAGACAGTTCAGTCGATGGAGTTACAGTTGATCCCTGGTGTCTAGTTCCTACGTATTTGTGCCAATACACACTCACATCCACAGACATGATGACCTTTTAGATTGTGGACAAACCTTTATATCCTCCATGTTTCCCTCCATATTATTAATAACTGTTAAAATCAATTAAAAATGTCATTGTCTCCTTGAGGATAATCGCACCTGTCAAATCTATAATGGTGACTTGTCCAGATCAGATGTACATCAAACACAAGGCCCACACACAAGGTGTGTTGTCACGTCCTGGTGTGACGAGGGGGAATGTTCTCTGCGCTCCAGGTGGGAGAGCTGCAGCGGGAGAACGAGGGCGGTGTGAGGAAGCTGCAGGAGACAGTGGAGCAGCTGGAGTGTCTGTGTCAGCAGCAGCGGCGCTGGATGTGCTGCGTCCGGAGGTGGGCGTCTTCTCCTGGAACGCAGCACATGGCCCCATGTGATAACTCAGGATGGGACACTGAGTCCACAGGGACCGACAGTGACCGGATTTGTAAATGGTTCCGGTTCCAAGTTTAAAATGTAACAATCCCTCTCACAAATTCAGTGACTTATCAAAGTTATGTAACTAATTCCATTTGATTATTTTGTAAGTGTTGATTGAACTTGTTTGAGCAGTGTCAGTGTTTGACCAACGTCTTTTAAAATCACAAAACACATCAATTAACATCATTTGCATTCATTCCCATGCAACATTAGGAAACAGATAGTTAAATAAAATAACTAATATCAGAGATATAAACAAGTTATATTTCAAAATAAAAACAAAAGCTATAAATGGAAATTATTGTTATTAGGATTTGGGTGATGATAATAATACATAAATAAAAAAAGTAAGTAAATAAATGATAACAGTTTGCCAAGGTTTTTGCAGAATTTTTTCAGATACAACTAAAATTGCAGCCATAAATATTTACATTTACTTTAGCATTTCTCTCCAGTAAAGTCCATGACCAGCTCCTCTGTACACACCTGGAACTACTTGCGAACCATTCCACAGTTCAGCGTTGAACTCGCGTTGTTCAACCTGAGCGGATGCTGCTTCTCCAGCCTCCTGACATTTGCTAAAGGAATTCATTCAGTGGAACCATCACAAATGTGATGCATTATTATTTCAAGCATTCACAATCACACGTCTGCTTCCCCAAAGTCGACCTTAAAAACAGCACTGCTCTCAGGCTGAACTCATTTTCAAATGTAACAAAGGTTCATTCTCTCATGTCTTGTCTGACCGTGACTTTTCTCCATAATGGTGCATTAAGACCATGTGAATCACCGCAGGGTTTTGTACGCTGTGCTTTTAAAATGTAATTTACGGTCGTGACCCGTTCAGTCAACCCGTCAGACAGCACAAAAACAAATCATTCATGCTTTTTTCCCCCTCTACAGACTTAAAGAGCGTCTGATGAAGGAGAGAGAAGCTCTGCTGCGACAGGTCAGTGTGCTGGAGGAGAAACTGAAGCGTTCTCCTGCTGACAGGACACAGACTCTCCTCCGCCCCCTACAGGCGACAGAGAAACACAGCAGGTATAACACACCTACATGCTACTTGATTAGGTACAGGTCAGTACTGTGATGTGTCGTCGAACATGAACATCTAATACTCAGTATTCACTCCTGCTACATGGATGTTTCCTTCTGGAAACATTTCAGCGTTCCAGTGGCGCGTTCCAGTTGCAGCGGACGTTTGACCTTCTGACTCGAACCAATTTCCGAGTAAAAAAACGAGTTGTTGGTGTTCCACTTTCATCACGATTTTGCGTTAGTCCTCCATTGGGAACAGACCAACACATTCCATGGTATTCCACAAACAGCTACACCATAACAACATTCCAGCTAGCTGATAACAAGGTAACAACCAATCAGAAGCACATATGTACATTATACCTCCTTTTCCTGCCTGCCTCCTAGCCTACAGTTCAATGGACCACAATAGCAATAAGTCCAGAGGATTTGTAGCAGTGTGTGCACATTGTATATTCCAAAAAACAAACGGTCAATCAATCGATCAAAGGTCCTGGTTAGGAGGGCGCTCCATTTGGCAACGTCCTGTCTGTAACTTGGAAAACAACTGGAGTTCCGACTTGGTCTGCAGTGGACTGCAGCGTTACGCCTCATCGTCGTGTGTATATGTTACGGGCAATGTAAAAAAATGGGTAATATACAAATTACCCAGGTTATTTACAAACCATTCTTCCGGGTTGTATGGGTTAGGGTTAGGGTTAGCGTTAGTGCTAGCTAATGGATTGTTAGCTTGTACCGTACATTACTTTTACCATAGACAGCTAGCTTTGATGATGCTAGCTAACTAGCTAGCTAGCTAGATGTAGTAGCTTTGCACATTACCTGAGAACACGTGTAGTTTCCAAACAACCTGTCCTTCCGTGTTGTATGCAAACAACCCAGGTAATTTGCCCGTTTTTTCACATAGCCCATTACATACACGTTTCGGAGGCGGCAGGCTGTGTCGTGCACACGCTCGATTATCACATCCTGAACCCGACTATTGTCTCGTTAATCAAAAACATTGGAATGCTAAATGTAGCCTCTGATACAGTAATGAAATGTGTCATGTGTAGATTCCTATCGATCTCTTAAAAGGTTTTGTGTTTGTGTCTGTTCATAGCTCATAAAAACAATCACTGAATTAAACCCTGCGTGCCCGGAACTTCTGCAATGCATTATAAAAATAATAAAAAACCCCACAAGGGTTTATCATTTGTGTGTGTTTCCCCTGTGAGCCTCCTCTGTTCTCACAGCATCCACACTGTGTTTGTGTTTCAGCTCGTGGGATGCAGACGAGCTGGAAGCAGAGGACCCGAACACGACGCAGGACATGGTCTTCCACCAGGTATCTGGTCACGTGTTTGAGAAAACTAAAGTTCCTCGCTGCATTTCAACGGACACGGACCGTACGTAAAACCTTACGTTGAACCCCTACGTCAAACCCTACGCAGAGGTCCGACACCGTCTGGAGCGTTTAGCGACATTTGAGACGGTTGTTTTTTCTCGGCAGACGCAGAAGTCCTGCTCAATTTTTTCTTTGTGTACTTCAAGCGATCTGAAAGTGAGCGGATCTTGTTACTGCAGCAACAAGATCGGCATTAGCAAAATTTGTCTTTTGGTTCGGTTCTTTTTTCTCGGCAAAAACAAGAGCTGGGGAAGTCACATGACACAAACAGTCCAATCACAGTTGTTGTCGCCTGTGGGGGTCCACGTAGCCGTGACGTGCAGTTACATTTCTGGAGAGGTGCGCGCCAAGCTACGCCGACCCTACGCCGTCAATTTGACACAGAAGCATAAACTGAGCTTGAAAGGTACAGACTGCTGCAGCTCCGTCCTCTGTGGGGGAAGACGTGTACACCCCGGGGCCGAACCGTTAGAGATCCATTAGATGGGGGAGGGGGCAAATATTCATGTCGGCGTGGCTGCCAAACACCCAGAGGTGTAAAAACCAGCACACACGGATGATCAGCTGCACAGCAGAAGCCTGGCGTGAGCTCAAACGTTAAGAGCAACCACACCAAAAATGTTTGGTTTAGAGTGAAGACTGAAACACAAGAAGTCAGAAAACGTGTGGGCACAGCAGCCAATCCTCCGAGGATCCAGCCAGAGAATCTCTCAGTACTCCGATACTCTGTGGGTATTGTTTTTGACTCTTAAAAGTTTGCCTAAACGTTGTTATTGAGTCAGTATGTAACCACACAGTCCCCTTGGGGAAGACGCTCAAAGGGGCTCAGTGCATTAACAGTGACAGCACAAGCATATTACTGTCCTGTCTGACGTGGATATGTGACATCTCAGGAAAAGAAAAGTAAATCCAGAAGTGGTTCTGTTACTGGCAAAGTTGAGCGTTTCAAACACCTGAAATGTCCATGTATATATAAAACAAGATCATCAGTCGATTCTGTGCAAACAAGTCAGAAAGTTGTTATGGTGACAAGAGTCAGCACTAATGTGTCATTAAATTACTTAAATTAAATATTCATGAATATGCTTTTAGTTACATATGAACCATTTCCTAGTCTGTATATTTAACAGTATTTTTGGGGGTCACTCTTTTGACAATGATGATAATTCATGTGTTGAAGGATTTTAAAAGCAGTTTGACAGTTCAAACACTGGCAATTTCTGCACAAACCAAAACATAGACAAGCTGTTTTATAATTCTATTAATACATAATTTAATATTTAAATGAAGTATTTTCATGTGCTATTTGTAGTAAATAGTATTTGTTTACTACTATTATTTTTTTACCCTTTTTGTTTCTATGTCTGTTTCTATGTTTTATTTTAATTCTTTTTTTTTTCACTGATTTAGCGTATTAGGCTTAGAGTTAAGTTTGACAGTCATGAGTGTTGATGCTACTGGAAGTTCAAACACTGACACATCAGACATTTGAAACAGTTTAAAATGTCCCTTCAACATCTACACAACTAATGAAAAGGAATTAATTACATTACTTTGATGAATTTATTGGACTGGCTACACTACACTATGATAGAAGACATCAACGGATGGAGGATGTGCGCCACGTTTCTGAGTTCTCGTGAGGACAGTCGTTTTTTTTTTTATTCCTCTCACATATTAATCAGATTTAACTTTGGATTTTTTTTTTATCGCAGACAGGCACAGAGAAATACGAAAAGAATAAAGAGCAAATATCCATCTGCCATTCCATAGTGGGTTTGCTCTACTGCCAGAGCGTTTTGGGGAACCTCATGGGCACCAAAGACTTTTATAAATACAGTCTGTCTGCTGTGTGTTGAAGCAAAGACTTGCCAATGATCAACCACAGTCTTACCAGCTGACAGCCACTAGATGGCAGTGTACTAATAAAAGGCCTGTACAGTCAGTGCAGAGATCTGACAAGTTTCAATCTAGAAAAACACACACTTGTCCGATCAGTAACACAAAACAGAATCTGTGTGTGGAAAAATCACATTTGGTAGAATTTATTTTTATTTGCTTCAAAACTACCTTCACATGCACTAATATCTGATTCCTGTCATTCCTCTGCCCTCATGGATGAATTTAGTTTACAAATCAGATGCAATAAACTATTGTTACAAGAGTGTAATAATACTGGGGAATTTGGGATCAGTGTTGACTCCAGCCGAATTTATCATCGCTGTCAAAGATGCTTCCTGTTCTGAATCCACGTTTTATTACTGTTCCATGCAACTTTAACGTTGAACCCAAATGATGGAATCATTTTATTTTATGTACCTGTGTGTATATTAACACTCCTATTTTTACTTAAAGAAACAACACTTTATACTTTATGCCAAGGGTGCCCAAACCGGTCCTCTAGAGCAGTGTTTCCCAACCCTGGTCCTCGGGGAACACCTGCACTGCATGTTTTGGATGTCACCCTGCTCCTACACACACACACACACACACACACACACACACACACACACACACAGTGAAGCTCTGCAGAGGCCTGAGAACGAGCTGCTGATTTGAATCAGGTGTGTAGGAGCAGGGTGACATCCAAAACATGCAGGGCAGGTGTTCCCCGAGGACCAGGGTTGGGAAACGCTGCTCTAGAGCTGCCATTCCTGCAGGTTTTACATGTCACCCTGCTCCTACACACCTGATTCAAATCAGCTGCTCATTGTCAGGCAGAACTTGACAGAGATTGAGTCAGGTGATCGTGATTGAGCAGGATGACATGTAAAACGTACAGGAAAGGTAACTCTCGAGGAGGTTTGGGCACTGCTGCTTTATACTATCATGTAATGTTGCTGTGGCCGAGGACTGCAAGCGTCTTCGTTTGTGGTGAGTGTGTGCGTGTGCTGTGATAGCGTCACAAGTGACAATGATACTGTGTTAGTGCTGATTTGATCCGATCGTACGAATCTTCATCTAATCCAACACAAAATACCATCTGCTACAGCTTTCTACGTTTTGTTATTTCAGTGTCAGTCATGATGTCTAATGACCTTTTACGGAAACGAAACTCAAAGACGTTTGGCTGCAAACTAATGTCTTCATCTGTCGATTATCCCCCCCCCCAACGATAGATTATTTGTTTGGTCTAGAAAACGTTTCCTGTCACTCTGACAGGGAAACTAAACTTTACAGATGTTCAATACTTCACTGAAACATTGAGAGCTTAACGGCCTTCTGTGCCGTTGCCATGGAGATGGTTAACTGATGCTAGAAAAGAGAGGCAGAGAAAAGATTTGTGTGACACTTGACGTAAAAAGGACTTTGAAACACTTCAAAAATATTGCTTGAACCGAACGCCATTGTTTTTAGTGAATCCATGATGGCTGGGATGCAACTTTTGGAGGCGAGTCTTTACCTTTTCACAAAAGTCGTTCTGGAACAAAAACAAAATAGAAATTCAGCATTGAGATATTCATCAGAAGGCGCCTGCCAGGCGCCCGCAGACTTTGGCCAGAACATTCGTGGACTTGATGGGCATCAGAGTCTAATCACTTTTATGTTTTCCTGCATCTGGTGCACACTTTATAAACTTTAGAGTCTTTTGATCGCAAAGCCATTTAGCAATTAAACAGGAAGCCGACAATGTACCACAAAAACGTCTCCAGGAAGTATTCACACACGCTGACAGGACCTCAGACGCTTCATTTCTCTTGGAAGATTTTTTGCGGTGAAGAGACTGAAAAAGGTGTTTGTTGGTGTGTTTGACGAGTTTAGTTTTAAAGCTTTAAATAACAGGAAGCTTGACAGACAAACATAAGACTAATAGCCGCGTGAGATTGGCTGCCAGGCCCCAGAGGAGCCGCAGCGCTGCCAGAGACTTCCTCCGGGCACCGGAGCCCACATCAGGCCTTTTCTCTGTCCGCCGTCTCTGTCGGCTTCACGTGGCTTCCTCCCAAACCATCCACCTCCTCTTCCAAAGCAGCAGAGAGGGAGAGAGATGACTAATAACGACTGGGGGGGAGGCGATTGCCAACAGCCTCAGTGCTTCATTCCCCGCACCTCTCACAGCCTCGGCCGTGCGTTTCTCGGGATAATTATTCTGATTGAGTGCAGATGATGCAGCATGTTTTTTTTTGTTTTTTATTTCCAATCCCTGCAGAGCTGAAATTTCGCTGGAGGAGCAGGAACCGCTGGAGAGGAGAAAGTCATGATAAAACCCATCAACAGCTTTATGGAGATGGCAGATTCACTTTCTGCAGTCATAAATATCTGTGTTTAGTGTGTTGTTTCCCATTGAATATGATACGACAGTTGTTTATCATGATGTGACCAGTGAATTAGAGGGTCCCACAAGTGCCACGTGAAACGTTGTTGTTTGTACTTGCATCTCCACTCAGGTGTTTTCATACATGTATCTGCATTGAACCTCATCTTTTAACTTTCAGTTTTTCCCCATTCTCGACTGCTACAAAGTATTTTGGAAACTATTTTGGGAGTTTAACCGCAACAAACTCTTTCGTGGCGACAACCACCATGGCTTGTTTGTTCGCTGATATCCATAAATCTTAAGTATTTTTATTCAAAGGAATATGAAAATAATTACCGTGGAATCTGTCGTCTATATGAAAGGACGAGTTCAACCTTTTGGCATCTGCCTGTCTTCCTGCTGAGAGCTTAATGACAAAATGGATGCCTTTATTGAGTAAATAGGACGGCGCAGTTGACTAAAGTACCAGCATTAGCGTTCAGCATCAAAGTTGCAAAAAAAGCAAAGAATACAATTATAATTGGAACGAGCTGTTGTATATGGTTGACGGTAAGAGAAGCAGTAGTAGCTATTATTGCATTAATGTGCCCGTCTGGTTTCTATCACTGTACGTTTGTTGACATGGAACATAAAATGTGAAAATGCTAATGCTGCTAAAACGGCTACGATGAACCCCAAAAACTGACGTTTTCAAATACGAAAGACTTGTTAGATCATAGCTATCATGGAAGCCTCTGTGCATTAGGTACCAACATAGCTACTGTTAGCTAGTAGTTAAGCACTGGTTGATGTATATGATGGATATCAGATGATTTCATGATCAAAGTTTGTTTTAGTCACTATTTAAAGGAGGATACAGCCATGTTGTAGCATGTTTTGCCAGTAGCATCCACACACACACACACGCTAGCAGAGCGCTACCATAAGTTGTACTCATTCATCCTCTTTTCAGGGGCTGATCTCTAAGTTTAGTTTTCTGCCCATGGCGGCCGTCCTCTGACCTTCCAGTGCCTGTTGGGGTTATTTATCTAGAGGACGGTGTCTCGCTCATGCACAGATTTTCTGATTATTATCTTTGATAATCTTCATTTACAGTTTGTTATTCTGTCCTCAGGCGGGGAGTCCTCTCAACAGACACCATAAAACCTCCTTGAGGACAGATGCCCGCAGCCTACACTCGCCTTCCTTCTCTCTTCCCACCATCTGCAAACCAGAAGATGACTACTAGTATTTGTGCGTGTGGATAGCGTGGTGGAGTACTTCCAGTCATTGTCCAAAAAAAAACACTTTATGTGAAATCATAGATTCTCCATTGTTGTTCACCTGTCTTCAGAAGAAGCTGTTTGCACGATTGGACTGGATTAAACTCTGTGACACATGCACATCACATGTGGTGTCGGTCACATTTTTCTGTAATTGTCTATTATTCAGACCTTGTAATCATCACCACTAAAAGAGCAGAGGCACCTGAGAATGCTCTTTTGTTACTTTGCCAAAAACTCCTCGCAGGGGAACCAGCAGCTGGTGTGCAGAGGAAATAAACAAATGTGCTGTTTTTCAGCGAAATGAGGCTCTAATGATTGTTCCCGTGCTGAGAAGCTGCTTCGTCTTAACTGATGATCAGAGAGTTTCACTTATCACTTGGCTTTCTCCTTTTCAGCAAGAGCCTAAATGTGGCTCAGATTAATGACTGAGGTTTCATCACATGTGGACCAACATGCTCTCATCCCTCGATCCTCATCCTTGGCTTCTACTCGAGATCCTGCGGACTTTCAAATCACCCAAATGCTTAAGGCAGTCGGGAGGCGGACAGTGCAACATGCTGTGTGACCATGAACGCTTTCCAAAAACATTTTAAATCGTTAATGCGTCAGCGGAGGACGATGTGATATTGGATCTGTCTGTCTATACGTAATACGCTGCATTAATGGAGTTAGACTGTTTGGATTTTGTGTGCTGAAAACTGACTGACTGGCATTCAACCATGTTTTCGAACGTGAAATCACGTTCTCAGCTTCGGCGTCTACACCAAGACGCCTCCGTGTGGGTGAACGACAGAGTCGATTGCTCAGTTTAGGGATTATGAAAGGGCTCATTGCCACGTTTGACAGTTGGCCGTCTTGGAGAAGGATTATAAAAACATCACGTTATTGGTGTTGTACATGTGGTGAAAGAAACAGGTTTTTCACTGAAACTGGAACCTCCTCTGTTTGATTCTTGTTCGATGTCAAACTGTCGGTTTCCCGCTTTGTCAACACTCCCAAACTGTCCGGTCAAATCCCAGAACTAATTGCACCTTTCCAAGCGCTTAGTGGAGGAGTGATTATTTGATTCTGTATTTTGGAAATGTGTCTGATGAAACCTGTGGTGTAGTTTGCTGATCTGTAAAGGACTTTATTTGAGGAAGTGAGGACCGCCTGACGATGAAAGTGCCAATGTATTTTGAGTTGCGTCATAATTTTGGGATTGAGAGGTCAGAGGTAGCATAGGCGAGGCGTTGGGGAGGCGTGTGCCCTGATTGGAGTCTGCTACCCGTGACCACAAGGGACATCGGTGGCAGCAGCCCTGACTGCCAGGCGCTTCCAGAGTCTGACCTCTGGGAAATGGCACAGATTAACAACATGTGGCAGCTGGAAACGGGTCGCGTTTGCACACAATAAATGCTCTCACACCCTGTGGCGCGAAGCGAGACTCAGACATTATGGGCGTTATTAATAGAACAGGTATAGGTGGAGGAAGAATAGCATGTTTATGTCCAACTGACGTCGCAGCCAGGGAAAACACATTACAGATATTTAACACCAGGAAGTGACCGTTAAAAGAGCGAGACTTGTTAAAATGGGGAGACTTCCATGTGTGACTTTTGTCTGTGTGGTACAATCATAAAGCAAAAAGCCTCCAAAGAACATGGATACTTTGGAAAGGGTTTCGGTTATTGTGCATAGAAGGCTTCTATTAAACATTTATGCAGTCAGTTAAAGACAAATCCGTCCGTCCTGGTTCATAAAACAAACTTGGACATGTGTTAGTTTGATGCTAAACTACAGTGAAACAAGGGATCGCATCCTATTTGCTCCTCGTGGAGATGAGACTTCAATCCAGCTGAATTAAAAGTTGTTTTCCTCAGCGCATCCGGCCGGCCGTTTGTTCTCAGCAGACTGATGATTGTGTATAACTTTTCACAGAGATGGGCCAGCTACTTAATGCAGAACAGAGTGGGGTGATGCGTTTTTCCTGTGGACACGGTTGGTTGAATGGATACGTAAATGTTTAACGGTGGAGTGAGTAAACACACGAGTTAGGTGTTGGGATTTTGAGGCTCGCCAACGCTGCCCTCAGCACAGAGCCATGGGTAAACAGACGTATTGGTACTTTTAAGAAACTCTGACATCTCATGTGGATGAATCCTCCCCAGAAAACAAAGTGAACAGCACAGTCGAGTGGAAATGCGAGCTGGCAACGCGCTAAAGAGGGAGATCGGGTTTCTTACTTCGTACTTTGGCAGCAGCAATAAAGCATGAAAACATAAATTCGGGGTCAGACCTTTTCACTCAGTGCAACACAATGTAATATCTTTTTTTAGCGCAAACTGCCAGCTTCAAAAAGCCATGTTGATGGTACACTGACTTGTAATAGGGAAAGTGCCTGTTCTTTTTTTTCCTTCTGTGAACTTTGTAAATTGGCATAAAAGAAGGTGATAAAGACCACTGCTTGAACCCGCATGCACCAACCCCACCAACAGCAACAGTGTGTTGTTGTTTTTGTGTGTTTCTCCCCGTGAACTGTTTTTATCTGCTTTATTATTAGGTTGTATACTTTATTGACCCACCAAGGGACTACAGATGCTTATTAGGTTGAAGCTACAATCTGGTCCAGTGTATCAAATGATTACAAAAGGAAAGTGGCCTCCTGGATGACAACAGGAGTTAGCAAGTGGCTGATAGGGCTAATCAAGATAACGCAAGATAAAGGTCATTTCTGATTTCTTCTTGAAGGTCAAAGCGGTTGAGCAGTTGGGATGTAGACAATGTCCTAACTGTTGTAATGCAGCTATGTATGTCACCACGTGTGCGTCTTCTTGCCTGATGTTGACATGCCACTGACCCCTGGCCGGCATGCGGCAGGAGCTTATTTTACAACCAATAGGGGTGACCGAAGGGTGACTTTATATGTGTGTGTGTGTGTGTGTGTGCGGCGATGAGCCCTAGACAAACGCTGCAGTCCTCCACACCATCTAGCGCGCAGGTGAAGCAGAGCGACGAGGTCGGGAGAAGTCTTCTTTTACTCGGTCTGGAGGACAGATGTGTTTCATGTGGAGAAATGGACTTTCCACTGCATGGAGTGTTTACACTGGCTGGCCAGTTTGACTGATATTTTGATGGCCGCATTTCATTGTTATTACATTCTCAGTATCACTGCTTCTCTTGCTAAATGTTGATAAATTACTCTTAAAGTGTTTTCCAGGGTGACCTGCTGACCAGATGGCTGGAGGTGAAGGTTATTTAGTAAATCATATTTTCACTGATTGAATGATTGGATTCACGGTGCAGAGATGATTTTTTTTTTCCCTTCCAAAGTGTAGAGTTCAGCGTTATCACAGATGCTTTTCATTCAGTCATTTGCTTGTCTGACATATTGACAGCTTTGTTTGACACATCCTGACAAGTTACATCGGAATATTCCAACACTGGAAATGTTGAAAATGCATTTTTCCGTATATGGCGAGGTTATTCTAGGACGGCACTGACTTTCTCCATGTAAAACACATGCACCTCCTCCTCCATCATCATACTCAGACATATTCAGATGTCAAGTTATGTGTGGTGTGTTTGCAACAATGTCGGTAGTGGTTGGAGAGGCCACAGGCACAAATTGGCAGCCAAGTTTACTTCTTTACTTATTTGTTTATTTAGAAATTGAATCTGATCTACATTTATCAGCACGAAGCACTTTTGAAACACAATGTGTAATGGCAGATGTAGGTCTGATTGCCAATGATTAGTCCATTCGTTTGTGCGTGAGGCTAAATGATAGCTTGTTAACAGCTTGTTGACAACTTGTTGATAGCTTCTTGATAGATTGTTGATAGCTTGTCGATAGCTTGGGGACACAGATGTGTTGGCAGCGAAAGAGAATCTCACCAGAGCTCCTTCTCCAGATCCATGTGAGGTTACTTATCCACGTCGGAGGTGCTGTTGGGCAGATTCTCCCACACTATGACTGTGCCAGCACGACGTTTTCCAATGTTTCCAGTCTCGCTAAGATGAGCTAACCGGCTTTTGGCGGCAGCTTCAAAGAATGGAAGTTACTCCTGCAGTGTCCAAAAATCCTTCTTTAAGAATGGATCATTGAAGCAGATGTTCTCGGCTAATATCAACGTGGTCTCATTCAGCACTGGAGATAACGGGTTGCTACAGGAAACACTGCTGCATGATGGGAAATTAGCTAATAATCCTTCGATTCAAAGTCAGGATAAATCTATTTTTGGCGGTAAGTTTTGCATTTCTTTTTCCACATTTAGACCCCCAGCATGTGGAACCTATATACAAATGCCAATCAAGAGTCATTCACACAGAGAATTAGAACAGAGATATTCAGTCACAGCGACACGGCGGGGCAGTGGTAAGCACTACGTCCTATGTCCCTGGTTTGATTCTTGGGATTCGGGTACAGGCTCCAATGTACTGTCACCTACTAAACTCACCAGCAAAGGAAATGTCCTGTGGTTTCTTTTTCTCCTCCGTTGGTACTTATTCGTGCCCATGGATGTTCTTTTCCATCACCTGAGGAAATTTGTACTTTTACAACAGTAAAGTCATGTTTTGCAACTCCCATTATTTGTGTTTGGCATAATCTTGTCAAGATGGGGATCTCTATGTCCAGAGCCTTTCCCAAGTGCTCTGTTACTTTCACCCAAAATGGATATAGCAGATAAATTTAAAAAAATGTCTCATTGTTCAACCTTACTTCTTCGAGACATCACGAGGCATCATGATCACCATACACAAATATACTCACCTGGGTATAGATGATTCATTGTGAAATACTTTTAAAAGGTTTTCTAATTCATCTCAAATTTGATCTCCGAGGTCGATAACCCCCGAACCATCGGTTTACAAGGTTGTAAATATTTCCTCCACCGGTGAACATCTGCCATCTGTTTGCCTTCGGACCTGAATTGGATAGTTTTCTACAGCTCTGTTGCTTCCACCTTTCAGTTCTCTAACTACTCTTCTGTCTCTCTGACAAGGTGGTACAGGACAATAAAGTGAACTTAGTAGTGGAATCAGGGTGCTCCCCCATAGCCTCGCTGGTAAAGGCAGAGAAGGTGGTTGTTCCACTTCCAAACAGTCGAGTGTGTGTCCTGCCTCTTCATGTAGTTGTTCAGCCACGGCCACTGGAGGTCCCTCTTGCACCAGGATTGGCAGATAAATGCAAACCCCCACTTGGCCAGAGCCGTCTCTCCAATGTGTCTTCAATTACCAGACGGCAGTCAACCCCGACCCTCTGACTCTGAGACCTCAGCTGAGACGTCGTTTCTTCTTTTATCTCGGCTTAGAATCCACCGATGCACAGACGTGTGATGGATGTCCTGCAGATATTACAAAGCAGAGAAGCTGATAAGGAAAAAACAAAAACACTTCTCCCCAGTCGGCTGTGAGAGGATGAGACACCGTCGATGACAGGATGAACTTGCTGGACAGGTGAAGATTCTTCAGCAGCGGGGTGCGTGGACGTGTTACAGCTTCACAGTCAGCTGCTTTGAAACCTGTCATGGATGTTAGAGCCTGATATTCAATAACTGTACACTCAACACTTTTATTGCACAAACGTGCCCCTGAACTGTGCTGGGATCACAGTGAGGAAACCTCACAGCCGACTCAGACCCAGACTAATAGAATTATTTCAAGGATTCAATGCAGCACAACACACCTCTCAAAGAACAAATGGAACAGATGGAACAAATCCATTAATTCACAACAAAAAGTGAATCTATCAGACAGCTTCTGCCAGAAATTGGTGTTTCTTCCCTGTTTTAAAGATGAATGTGTCTGATATCGAGGGAAGCGTGCGCACACTCACATGCACGCACACACACACACACACACACACACACACACACACACACACACACACACTTATATTTTGCAGATTTCTAAGGAAGAATATTAAGTTTGACTTTAGAAGTTCAACACATGAGCTCAGCCTGTTTGTCAACTGATCAGTGGCCTGGTAAACATCATTCTCACGCAAATACACACTAGTAGGAGGTATGGACCCTCTCTCTCACACACAACCACACACACACACACACACGCTTTAGATTTTTTAGAAAGATTTAGAGGGAAGAATATTAAGTTTTATTTCTGTTATTTTTACGCCAAATAAACATCATTCACATGCAGATATACACATGCGTAGGTGGTGTGGAGCCTCTCTCTCTCTCTCACACACACACACGCACAAATTCTCTCAACTTCTGTGAAATATTATTGTGAGGTCTCCCACTTGTCTGCAGCTGTCAGCAGCATCTTCCCTCTGCAGATACCTCCCACCTACTCACACACACGCACAGACCAGAAGTCTACCTGGCAGGACGTAGTGGTGTGTGTGTGTGTGTGTGTGTGTGTGTAGTCATGAAATCGCACTGTGCGCTGACCACATTTGAGTAACCAGGGAAAGGTCTGCTCTAGCTAGCTAGGCAGCGATATAACAGCAAGCTAGCTAACTTATAATGTTCAGCAAGCTAGCTAACGTTCAAAAAATGGCGGTGACCTTGGAAAATATTTGCTAGCTGAATGTATGTATGGTATGAAAGATACTGAATGATGGTAAAGTGGCTCGCACAGTCGCTGGCATGGGATCTTTCTGTGTGGAGTTTCCATGCTCTCCTCATGTCTGTGTGGGTTCTCTCCGGTACGCCGGCTTACTTGCACCTACTGAGGTTAATTGGTCACTCTAAATCGCCCGTGGGTGTGAATGTGAGTGTGAATGGTTGTCTGACAGGCACCCGGTGACAGCTGGGATTTGTTCCCTGAGCAACGGGAGAAGATGAATGAATGATTAGGAGCAAACCCGTCAAACCTTCAAACAATCAGAGAGAACAATTATTGTAAAAAAATTCAGTGAAAACCCCCAAAACTCTCAACATGGAGCCTCCAGTGCAATGTGGGGAGACCCCAGAATTCTTTTTCCCCCTGCTAAGTCACTCCAGGGTTTTTCCAGATCTCGTTCTCTCGCTGCCACATCACATCCAACTGTTTCGAATCAAGTGTCAGTTGTACAGCGAGGAATGTGATTGTAATTAGGTAAATATCAGTGGGTTTGTGACTCACACCCACTCCATGTTCTCATCTGTTTCTCTGTGGGATGGTGTAGTTCACTGTGGAGCGCCAGTGAACTATTTGTAATTGACTTTCATGAACAAGAAATTACGCAAAACCACAAAGCTAATTTCACCTCTTTCTTTTGACTTAGCCACTAATACATGTTTAATGTGGAAAAAAATGCTTTCTGTAAAGAAGAACAACAGACTAAGTAGATGTATTAATGAAAGAAATGTGTGGTTTTCACATCCTAGTGTCATGTGTGCATGTGTGGGTTTCCTCCGGGTACTCCATCTGTATATATATTATTCTCACTAGCAACTGTGCGTCAGCCAACGTGTTTTTTTTTTTTTTTTTTTTTTTTTTACATAAATTAGACTATATTGGCAATTTGACACAGTAAAGAACTCATTTAAAGGAAATTGAATTCAAAGACTCGCTGTCAAAATCAAAAATCCCCCCGCAACACTTTTCATAGTTTAATTGCGGTGTTGCTGAAAGGTACTCTGCTGTAATATTTATTCAGAAAACATTATTTTCTTCTGGCGCTGAACAGGGATTTCCCATATCACCATTTCAATGAAACACATCACAGCACCAGCTGGTATTTTAAGGATAAACAGACCTGCAGGACTGGAAATAAACCCACTTTGTACAATAATTTGAAGAAAGCTGGTGGCAGATCTGGAGCTTCAATGCGACCGTCAACAGCTGGCTGAGGTTTGCTACCATCGGTGTGCACGACAGCCTCTCATCATGTGATCAGGTCACCTGATAACAGCTGCATCACTTCAAGTCCACATGGAGTCAGAACTGGAATATCTTATCTGGAGAGGCCATTTGACACACACACGGAATTGTCTCCAGACAAGCGTGCATCCAAACGAATCCAAAATAGAAAATGCCAATCAGTTCCTGAGAGTTGAGAACGGCCATATAGCTGTATATAATCCCATTCACTCTGTTTCCGGAAGCCAGGGAGTCATTACCGTAATGACAGGAACTTGGCTGTGAACTTCTCAACTTCCGATGGACGTTTTCTCCTTCTCCTAGCTCCTTCTTCACACCACGTAGGTGAAGTAACACTTCTCAGCTTTCAGCTTTTCAGTAACGCTTTCTGATAGCAAATCGCAATATACACACGTAATTACGGTAATCCAAAGTATGCTAGTGCTAATGTATCGGGCACTAATGTATCGGGCACTAATGTATCGGGCACTAATGTATCGTGATGCCATCGGTCTTAAAGGGTTAATGAACATAGTTTATTACAATTTCTAACGCTTTAACGAAAACCCTGTTTGTTAATCCGGAAATGAGGAAAAACTCAGAGTTTCTATTTTCACTTAAACTGACAGAAAACCAAGACTTTAAAGTTTCATGTGTTTGAATTTGGTTTATCAGTTCGACTGAAATGAGGAAAACTGCAGAGCAGCATCACTGTGAACGTCTCTTCTCTTCTCAAAAACACCTTTGTTAACAACATTATTGTGTGTTTGTGATTCTACATGATCAACCAACCTTTGTTGTTTCTATTTCGGTGGTGAGAACTGAACCTCATTGTTCCGATTCTGGATGAGAGTCGTACATGGAAAAGAAAAAAAAAAGTGTAACAGCTTTCAACACATACATGCGTGACTGTGTATCCACTGGATCCTATTTATGTATGCGTCAGTATTTGTGTTCTGAGTAAATCCCTCTCCACTTGCTCCCCACCAAAGTCGCTGCCAAGCAGACGGGGTGACATGAGAATTGAACCATCTGCGTCTCCCCCCGCTGGTCCGATGGCCAAGCAGTTCAGTAACTTGCTCCAGCTGTCGGGGGGAATGGAAAAGAAGATGCTGGGACATTCCACACAAACGGCAACCACAATACAAAAGAATGAAAGATGGAGGAGGAATAAGAGCGACGTGAGACGCCGCAGATGGAAGATGGTACTTTCTGTAAGCTACCAGCCAGGAACCACTGGATCTGTACTGACCGTTTTTAACTGCCGAGTCGTCGCCAGACCACAGACACGACAGGACGGCAGGCGTAACCTGTGTTCCCATGAAGCCTTCATGCCAGCACAGTCAGAAAACACGTCGGGCTAACAATAGCTGGAGAATGTGGAGACAACAAAGTGCTCAAAGCTCTCCAGTTGACGTTTTCCTCATCAATGAGATGGTGCTGGAATTTCTTAACACCCCAAGGCCATGTCCACACGTTCCCGAACGATCTTTTTTCTTCGTTTTCCTTGGCACCGTTTCAAAAATATTTTCATCCAAATGGATCCATTGGAGACGACTGGACAGGCTGTAGCTCATACTCCACACCAGTAGGTGGTGCTGAAATTCAACAAAATCGGAGAAGAGGAGACAGTGGAGCGACACGCCTGCTGACCAAATAGAACCACAAAATTCGATTTTTTACGTGAAAAAAAAAACAATCTTGTCAGAGTTCCGGTAACAAGATCTGCTCACTTTGAGTTGTTGTTGCTTGAAGTAAACAACGTCAATACTGAGAACGGTTTTACTGGATTTGTCATCCAGACGCAAACCCAAGGGCAGCGTATTGGAATTGTTTCAGCAGACCAGGTTTGTAAAAAAGAGCATTTACAGGATCCACTTGGACGGACAGAACGACGAAGAGCGTGTTTGCACAACAAAGCCTCTCTGTGTGGACGTGGCCTTACTCATCAATGAGACGGCGCTGGAATTTGTTAACGCGTCAAAGCCGAGCTCTGGAGCTTCTTTTCCGTTTCTGCCCTTATGTAACTGCTTCTTTTCTTCTCCATCTCTCAAAGCAACTTTTCACACGCATTCGTTGGCATGAGCTGTTGTGGAAGGCGCCCAGCAGCTGACACGCTCCGACACTGACGGCGAAGTCTTCTTCAGCAGCAGAGATGAGTTCAAAGACATGCTAGAACCTTCAACAAACTCCAGCCTCATTTGCATGTCGATGGCCAAAGCGCCAAACGTCCAGTCTTGTCAACTAAAAAAAAAAAAAAAAAAACGTGGACGGTATCAACACAATATCGTACATTTTTCCCAAAAACATGTATGATGTGTACTGTAGAAATCACTATACTGTTAATTCCTGTTTGTTATATTTGTTTCTATATCTTGTAATCAGTCACTGATATTGTCAGTTACGCACTTACCTGAACTTACTCACACGAGTGGCACTTTATTTTCCCTTTTTTTGTCATTTAGTCACCTGTTGTTCTTTTCTATTTACTACGAATGTAATTCCATGGGCGCGTTTGGCACACAGACCTATAATACAGACTTGATGAATTTGCACAACAAACTATCAAACCATTAATAAAAATAACTGGAAAAGAAGGAGAACAACCTTCTGAGTTTGAGTTCAAAGAGCATTTAGACAAAGTACCATTTGTCTGTCAATGTTTTAAAGTTCTTCTTCATTCCTGCTGATATAAAAGTTGACAGTTAATTATCCAGCTAAAGTGTAAATGTATTTACTGGTATTTTCTGTTCCACTCGACTCGTGCTTGAACTCTTGCATGTCATCAGCCTCCAAGAAACATGGCGGTAGGATTGATCTATCTATGCAATGTGATTCCCTGACTGGAAAAAGGCAGAAATTGCGGCATAAAATCATGTCAGACTATAAAATAGATGCATCTTGAAATAAGTGGTTTGGATTTGTAACACACAGACATGTAAAGAAATGAGCATTTGCTGTCGTTCTCTATAAACATCACATATCTGTGTCTCAGTTTTTTATTTGCTCTGTTGATTGAACCCATGAGCTGAATCCGACGAATACACAAGAAAAAAAATTCAAGAAGCAGAGCAAAGTTTTTCGGCAACAAGCTGAGCCACAGGATCGTAAATCTGCTCAAATGTTTCCTGGCTGCACAAGGTTCCTCAGCGGTTGTGAGGACGTCGCTGAGGCAAGTGCCTGGACGCCGTTCCTGGTCCCGGAGGCCAAGAATTCTGCTTCGTGTGTCCCTGCGGCAGGCAGGTCTAACACCACTGATGCACTGCGCGTTAGCCTGCGGCCTCAATCTGCTATCTAAACACGGGGAGCATATTTCAATGCTATTTTCTGTGCAGTGTGGCTGCTGCACGGCCATTAAATGGCCTAAAAGCTGAGGTCCAAGGCACTTCTGGACCAACAGATCCCAAAAGAAAAACAGCACATTCACGAGAAGGAAAGAATACCCATTCATGTGAAGGCCAAGGTATTTTCTTTGCAATGTGCGCCTGACTTTCAAAAAAACGAAACAAAACATTATGATCGTCTACAGGCAGGTTTTAAATTTTGACTCCAGGTATTTTCATTGTCAATTAACCCGTATGGATTGGTGTCAAGGGGAGGGAGCTTGACTCCTGCTCCTCAGGCAGGTTTGGAGAATGTCTGCGGGGGCGCGGAGTCTGGACGCCACCCTGCAGCTGTGAGTTCTTAAAAAGTCTGGAGGTGCAAACATGTACTAGCTGTCACAGTATTTACAAGGAGCAAAACATCCATTGAGGACTGAGTGCCTTCTGATAAATCCAAACTGGTGAGATCCAGATTTTTTAGCACGTTTTAGCCCGTCAGCTGACATTGTCGCCTTATTTGCAGAAATGTCAATTTATTAATTGTGACAGATTCTGTTGGAAAGGAATGTTTAGAACTACAAATGAACATTCTCATGTAACAGAAGTACCAGGAAAGAAGTCCTGTAGTTTTAATTCAAGATATGTTTGGTTTGAAATGTGTGTTCCTTTCACCAAAATCCCCCATTTGTGCTGTTTTATTTTGGTAGTTTACACACAGTGAATTGTGTTAGAGTGTCCTCTGTGGGTTGTTTATATGTCGTATCACCTCTTCAGTCTGCTGTGAACCTCACCGTGAAACGTATGTATTTACAACAGTGCAATCTAAAACAGGTTATTTACCAGCTTTATGCTCATTTAAATGCTTACATTTGTTTGTTATATGTGTTATATGTGTATATATGTGTGTGCACAAATTAAAAATGGTGTTTGTTGAAGTGCTGTGGACCTGTTCACTGAGCCTGGAGAGCCTGAGACCGTTGGCTCCTTTCAGTGTGTGCACGCTGCCATGTGAGCTGCTGTGTGCGCGTATGGATATCGACACCCACCATCTTGTGTTAGGTTTATTTTGTTTTATTTGCTCGGCGTATTAGTGAGCACTGAGTCTGTCTCTGTCCTTCATGACAGGTATGGTAGATTCCCTGGTTTCCAACAAATGTGCTGCTATTTCATGTTAATGGTAAAGTGGCATTTATTAATTCATTCAAATTCAGTTTGAATCCAGAACCAGTCCCAGAACATAAGTGAGTAAGTGAGATATTTCACATCCCTCAGGTTTCAACCATGACATTTGCTCCGTTACCACAGAAACAGCTGTTTCCCAACAACAGATCAGCAAGATTTGGAGGCAATTAGTTTGGGTCTGAGTAAAGGCCAGTGCAGATCACTGGCGAGGGCGAGAGGACATGATGCTTTGATGAAACACTGGAGCGGACTGAAGCGTGGCAGCGCTCCAAACGTACAACGTGACCTCTGTGGAGAACCTCGTCCAGAATTCGTCTGTCAATCTGCTCTGCGATCGGCTCCACAGGCCCACACCATGCTGATTGTGGCTCCACGAGCCAAAAAATATCTGAGATCACATGATTTTTTCCCCCTTTAGATCTGGATTGGCAGCAAGACATCAGAGTTCCACTGGATGTATGACGATAACGTCAAGGAGAGGTGGAGGGTCGTCGGTGTGATCTGTCACTCAGTCAGCGATCACTTCTTAGGAAGAGGTATTTATAATAATACATCATTTTTAAGAGGTATAGGAATGAAGAGGAGGCATGAAAAGCATTTGATCTATTATGAAATATAATTATTGATGTTGTCTTCTTCATTATGTGAATCTGATTACATATAATATGATGTAACATAAAAATGTAGCAGGGGAGGACGAAAACACCAAAAAATGTATATTATTATTATATTATATATTGCATTTGAAGCATTTTCAATTTTCAAGCATCCAATTCTTGTTGACCTTGTTTTTGGGACCTCAGCTTTGTTTTATTCTTGCTCTCTTTGGTGTATTAATAGTTTACATAAACTGCTGAGATACAGAAAAACATCCCCCAAAAAGGACTCGGTCTCTGTCCATCACATCAGGAAGCTAGCTAGCCGTTGCCATGGATACAGGCTGTTTAGTGTACACATACAGTATTAAATGACAAAAAAAGTATATGCACATGAACCTGTAATTTGTATTTCCCCAGTTAAGATATGAAGTCTGAGATGTTTGTAACTGTAATGTGAACTGAATCCTGACACCAACACACGACAAACATTCCTTGTATAAGTAGTTGTATACGTCCTGCAAAGAAAGCGAAAATCATTTCAAGAACCCTGGAAAATGACACAAATTTCATATCCTGAAATTTCTGAATAAATGTAAAAACAAACCTCCTGCTCAGGTAATGTCTTTGCAGAGCCAAGGCAGGATGCGATGAAATGAGCACTGAGCACTGGGCCCTGATGAGAAAACCAGCCTTATTCAAAGCGTAATGCTGCAGGGCTGCGATGACATGGTGAACATGCTCCTCTGTTTTCTGCAGGAAGTGTCACATGACCTGAGAGGCTCGTGTAGGACAAAGAGACGGGGGGAGAAAAACATTCATCTTTTCCTTCCTACTTTAACCTTTTCCATCAGACTACGTGTGAAACAAGCACACAACTTTCCAAATCGTTTACAACCCCCGGGACACTGGTAGAACAGATGAATTTCACTGTAATTATTACAAATTGCAGTCTGGAAGCTTTCAAATGCAGAGTGATGGAAAAAAGTCAAACAACCTTTCAGCAGCTCTGATATGACAAGACGAGACTGAACCATTTGAAGCTCCAGCAGATGACATTTTATGGGTTTCCCATTTCTTCTTTCTCCTTCATTTCTCCATAGAACGAGATGAATGTTGCAAATACTTTTGGCAGGTTTCCTGACGTCTTTATGCGGACGCCGTGGGGTGATCCTTGACTAAAAAAAACTGTTGGCTGTGGTTTACACAATCATGCATACTTTTATCTCAATACTTTGTGGCACGCTGCTGTGTTCAGTTTATGTCTGTATTAGCAGATTATAAATCCACCGGCTATTAACAAATCTGTGAGCGTGGATCATTAAACTGACTTGTGAACAGAGCTGGTGAGAAACAACAGATAAAATGTACTTGAATAACTGAATAAACAGCGTAGAAATGAACAGGAAAATGAAAATGACCGTTCACAAATTGTTGCAGTTAATAGATAGTTATCGAATATCACCAGCTTCTCTGGAATGTATCTTGTAATGTGTAATACCACTTTGTTCCTGAGGAGGCGACCGTGAGTTACTGAGCTGTATCAGAGGGACTCACTGCATTTATTTGTGGTGTTCCCATTATGTAGCTTCTCCATGGGTACAGAGTAGAAACACTGCCCCCTGTTGGTTTGGAGGAAAACATGAAGGTTCCATTTGTTTGGCTCTGATCGACATTGTATCATCAACGAAATTAAAATACAGGGGGAATTTTACGATGGTGTGTGTGAGAAACCATGATCGGACTGTGAAATAAAGGAAAATATTGAGGTCCAGTGGGCAATTATTGTCCAACCTGGAAAAAACTTGTGCCGACAGTTTGGAACGGTGACAGCAGCTGTTTCTTCATTCATAAGAAACAAATATTCTGTTTCTTTTACAGCTCAAGTCAACATCATTAGAGGATAGAAACAATTAGAGCCAGCTCAGATAAGAATATTTGTTCAGTCTGTCTCATATATTCGATAATTTTAATCATTTAGAAGTACTTAGTCCTCCTATTAATGTGAATCCCATGGAGGCAATTCGACAACATTTTACACTTCACTCTCGTTCACCATCAAACGTTGGTCAGTAGTTCATCAGAAGACACTGAAAGACGGAGGATGAAAGTTGTAATGAAGGAAAATTTGACTTGTAATTCATACGATTTCCCACAGAGACTTTTGGAGCACTGACATTAATTTCAGTGTCCAACAAGTCGCCCCAAATGAGGCAGAACATACATAAGTGCAATAATACTGCTACAATTGCTGAGGTTTTATTAAAGCGTGCCAATACATACCAATTAATCCTAAGGTTTCAAAGATGGAGAGGCGTATTTTTTCTTGGCCTCTGTGGGAGCAGAGACCTCCAGACCAAATGTAATTCAACTTTTTTCTGTTGAGGAAAATTATTTGCCAGCAGACTTTCCTCCCTCAGAAGAATTGACCCTGTTTTGCATTTATTTAGTTAAACTGACCTCTGTGGTTGTGAATCAAGGTTTTGTTATCCTTCCATTCCTATCAGAACTTCCTGCAAAAATACACAACATGGAGGTTCTTCCTGTATTTCCCTTTCACTTTGCAGAGGAGAAGCAAAACAGAAAGACACCGCAGCTTGGAATTGAATCCATTCACATGTACAGGTTTGAAGGTTGTGTGGTCTAGCTGAGCATTGGCGTGTTCGTCTCGCTGGCCCGCTGACCAATGACGTTTGTGTATTCTGGGCCACAGTGCAGCCGCGAGTCCAACCGGTGTCGAGCCGCGGCCAGACAAAGCAGACAAAAGTGGTTATGCCTCCAAAAGGAAAGCACCACCAAGATCAACAAATTGACTTAAATAGGCAGGAGGAAGGCAAAATAAGCAAGACATGGAAGGCGCTCGCAAGGGTGTCGCAGGACGGTTGGCTCAGCTTTAGACTTAATCCCGAGCTGCCGCAGAGGAAACTCAGAAAAACAGGCAGTTGGTTTATCTAGCACGTAAGTGAGATTATGATTAGTAGATCAATATGTTTCAGTTACTGGTATGAAATGAGACACGTTATGTTCTGTTACGTGATTATCCTTATCTACTTCAAACAGGACACCTACGAAAAGGGTCAATCTTCTGGAATCTACCTTTTTGGCTTCGAGGCACGAATGTTTTCAGCCTCACGAGCAGCATCTCTGTCGACCCTTCTTCCTCCACACTGAATTAAAAAGCAATTACAAGGTTTTGCCTTGATATTTTGCTCAGAAACCCTGACCAGTCTTTGAGGGGTGGAGCCGTCACACGACCTTTCCTCAAGCAGTTTGCCCATCTCTGACACCTCAAGCCAGAGTCTGAAGGATTAGGTGGGTTGTCACCAGATTTATTAACAGACAACTTTAAAATAGAAGGTGGACATCTGGGGCAATAATAATAATAATATTTCAAACCCTCTGACTCATCCTGCAACTCTCTACAAACCTTCATCCAGATAGAAGATAAACGATATCAGACACGAGCATCTTTTTTTCAGCGTTACCATGCGATTTTCTACAGACATGATCCTTTTCTTTCTCTCTTCTTTCTCCAAAGCTGCCGAAGGAAATTAAACTTTGCACCCACCACGTTTACTCTCCACTGTTGTTGCGGTCTATATGGTACCCGTGACCTTTGACCCCTCCAGGAAGAGCAGGGCAGTTGAGCAATGGCTCAAGTAACTTTGTGGGTCCATTTCAGCGCTGCTCAACCTTAAACAAATAACTCACGGCCGTACGCTTTGAACCGTACAGCTCCCCAGATTTCCAAGGTTAACACCACTCCTGCTTTGGAGAATGATCTATAGTTTCATGCTTTGTCGTTTTTATCGAGGCCTCGGCCCCCGACGGGTCACATGGGTCATGTCAGGCGACCACATGAAACTTTCTGTGGTAACAACAGTGTAATTACCCCTGCTGAAAACCTGATGGTTGCACACACTTAATAAAGAGGTCAGTCAGCTCGGTGGAAGCCTTGAAGCGTCACGTCCAACAGGAGTTCCAGGCTCTAAGGGGGTTTTCACACCCAAACATCTGAACCAAGGTGGGTGTTTGTGCTCCACTGTCTCAGTTGACCAATGATCTACTGATGTTCTGTCCTCGTTACAGATGTCTCCCTGTTCTGAACGTTGATTGGCTGGAAGGAGGCGTGAGTATGACGCAGTCACATCACCAAGGCGCTCAAATGAACTACAAATTAGCATTAATTAACTACCAATTAGCAAAGAAGGCTACTAACCGGTCTGACTCCAGTAATCATCAGATTCTGTTGTCATGTCACCATGTCTTTTATTTGCTTCGTCAGACAAAAGTGCTCCAGTTGTTTCCCTTTGGCTTCTGCCTCCAACTTCGGTCTCCAAATTTTGTTCAGACATTTTTTTTGCCGAGGTTTGCGAAGCATCAGAAGAGTTCACCTCTTTGCTTCTCAACTCATCAGAGCCTGCAAGACCAACCAGGTCCCTCAGGGTAAGCATGTCTCCCAGGTCTTCAGTCTGCAGCTGGGGGCTCTCCAACATTTGCTGGGAGGCAGCGAGGAGTTTCTATTCCATTTGCAGACAGAGATTTGGGACTCTTTCCCTGTGATGATCTCGCTGTTCTTCTGGCATTCATCCTGAGAACAGAAAAAAGACTCTCATCACGAGAATCTGATCCAGCTTGCCAGTCTGGAAAGAGTATTTGCATTTCACAAATACTCTTTCTCGGCATTTGTGTCACATATGAAGCTTCTCAGATATCCATGTCAGTATTTCCAGGTGGAAATCTCCTCCATGAATCCCAACATCGAGATATTGGAGTTGGGCGGTGTTTGAAGGGGGAAGGAGAGAATGAGCCAAAGAAGAACCTGGACTGGATCCTGGTGTTCTGGGGAGGATCTCATCCGGCATCGCTAGCTAGCTAGATGCCAGAAGTAGCATCTATGAACCAACTGCGAAGATCATAGATCAGAACACAAACTAAGTGTGTGTACGTCTGTGACCTCAATCCGCATCAACCTTTGCTGGCAGAAGCTACGTTGAATATCAGTGATTCAAAACACTCACACACAGGCAATAAAACATCCAGAAGACTGAGCACTTTTGAGTCCCTGCCACTGATAAGTGGCAGATATGTTAGAGTCATTCCGCGCTAAGCAACAGCAAAAATATTTACACTGCATTCTGATGTCCAGAGAAAATATTCTCATCGTTTCAGCTGAATAGCGGCTTTATGTGTCGTCTCCACGTCATAGAGGAACATCTTTGATGTATGTGAGAAGGTAGTAGCCGAGGAAAGTGTTAGCGTCCAGTTTATTATAAACATTTCCAAACTGTACTTTAAATTTCAGGCAATAAATATGAATCAGAAGGCTCATATTAGAATTTGTGAAATTCCGAACATCCTGCTCGCTATCAGTGCTAACGTGCAACACTTGGATGGGATTACAGCGAGGCTAATGTCTTTTGGCTCATCTCTTAGGACGTTAGCTCACGAGTGAGGTTGAGCGTTTGATGAATAGCTCATCAGAAGTCAGAGCAGCTGTGGTCACGAGACAGTTGTCGAACTGAACTCCATGTTGCCAGTGTTTTTTTACGAGGATGCAACACAGCTGCTTAATTTCCAGCTTGAGGTGGTGAAGACTGACTTGATGGACGTGAACTGGCTTGTGTGAGGTCCTCAGGGTGTGTGTGTGTGTGTGTGTGTGTGTGTGGGGGGGGGGGGTTAAACCACAGCTGCCATACAAGGCCCACGTCTCCACACTTCCTCACTCGCATCGACGTCCGTTTCCTGTCTGAGATGGGATATTACACGTCAGATAATGACATGTACAATCATCGCCGCTCTGATGATGAAAACACTTGACCTCTGACCTCCAGGGGATTTACATCCGACCTCAGTACTGCAAGGAGAGAATCTACTGGCGAATCAGTGCCTTCCCTCCTTGTTGTGTGGGCTCAGGAAAGCGTGAAAGGACGCTGATTTCTGCAGCATTGATTCAGGATGAGAGAGAAGCTGCGGTCACGACTCAATCTGTCCCATATGGGGCTGAAGTGAAGCTCCAGCGATGTGGGTGTGTTGAGTTCGCGCTCTGGCAGCTCAGCCATGTTCCAGTAAATGTCGTAGGCCTACATCGTAGCCTAAATGCAAGTATGCACACAAGATATTTAGTGTCATTACCTCTGATGTTAGAACACATTTCACTACTGATACTGAACATGTGAGGAACTGTTTTTATGCTACGACAAACTGTTGTTGCTCATTTTAAACTTCCAAACACATTGCGCAAACAAAAACTTCCCTTTGGATACATTTATGAGAATTACAGCACTTTGTTTCACATTTATGCAGACGACAGTCCGAACACTATTTAATGTCCTAGTGGGAAAAAAACAAAGCTTGGATGGCATTCGACTTTTTAACGGGATAAAGCAGATACAGTGTTTCACATACGAAGTGTTTTCAAAGTGGTTTATCTGATTCTGAGAGTGTTGTGCATGTTTTTGTTTCTCTCTCACAACTACAGTTTGTCCAGAATACCACCATCCAAACAGGAACCTGAAGGCAAAAGATTCTTAAATCTTTAAATGCGTCTGTGTCATGAAACTTGATTTTGTGACTTACAGTTAAAGAAGTGTTTTTATTGGAAATGAAAAAAGCAACATTAAACAACCTCCTGGAAATACATTTGAGATCACTGTGGCCTACATCATATCCTGCTCTGTGATTGAGGCCCTCGAGGACGCTCATGTCATCAGAGTCCTCGGAGGCAATAAAAATGAGTAGATGCGGCTGTCAGTCACTGCGTGGAAAACTCTGCGTGTCTGTTGTGGTGTGTGTGATCAAAAAAGTGTGACAGCTGCTTTTGACAGGGAACCGTTTGAATGAGGCACAAAGTATTATCATTGTGTGTAATTACCTCATTCACACATGGACAACATAACGGTTTGGAAAAGGCCAGTGGCTGTCTGAGGACGCGTGTGGAAGTCGTGAAAATATGACTCAGTGTGTTTAGAATCCATAAACTCAACAAGACGTTCTGTATGTGTGCGTGTTTGTGTGTTTGCGGCTGCACTTAAAATGATCTGAGCCACTTCATCAAGTTGACGTGAATCAAGCAGGAAAAGGAAAATCAAACGCAAGTTCACATTCCAGACAAAAGGCGTGTGTGTGTGTGTGTGTGTGTGTGTGTGTGTGTGTGTGTGTGTGTGTGTGTGAGACATTGTGTAAGTGTAACATTTCACCCTGTTTGTTTGCATCTTTCCACTGAATGTTTCTTGGTGCATCAGCAGATCCATCTGAGCAAGTTCTTGTCCCAGTTTGTCAAACAGAAATGTCACAGTTTCTGTTCCCTTCTGGTTCACTGCGACATGCAAAAACATCTCAGAAATTCAGCCTTTATCTGGTAGAAATGTTGAATTAAGTAAGTCTGACACTCATCGCTGGATTTTTAAATGTCATGAAAGACTAACTTGCTGGGATGAGTCGTAGGCAAATGGACTGTCTGTTTGCTTGAAGATGTTTGGTCACTCATCCGAGAAATTTCTTCTTTTACGATTTCTTTTACGAATCCAGCACGATAACATGACCTGGATGACATGAACCTTCACAGACATTCAACACTTTGCTGTGTTCCACCGAGGGAATATCATCAGTTTGTTTCCTTGAATAGAAAAATGTCAACAAAACAATGGACAGTAGATGTAAAACCAAATAGTTTGGTAAAGACAAACATGGTTTAAGTCCCTCTGTTTAATGCGTTCTGCTCTCAGAAACAATGGCCTCCTCAGGTT
Source organism: Aeoliscus strigatus (assembly GCA_901007665.1). Taxonomy (NCBI): domain Eukaryota; kingdom Metazoa; phylum Chordata; class Actinopteri; order Syngnathiformes; family Centriscidae; genus Aeoliscus; species Aeoliscus strigatus. The sequence goes on from CAAKHB010003693.1 coordinate 33,105, forward strand.
TAGTGTTTCTCTTTGCCCCGCCTCCTTATTTTTGTGTGTGTCAGCTCAGCGCTTTCTCTCTCTCTCTCTTTGATATTTCAAACCTCCATCAGTCAATATTCATTATAATAAGGTGCTAAAATTGGACAAATGGGGCATTAGGAAGCATTATGAACACAAACCAATCTCCTTTTCTTTCTTTTTACATATTGTATGTTTTTTCAAGATGCGGTATCTCCATTGCTCAATGTGCGATTGATTGTAGATGTGAAAACTAACACAGGGGGATGGATCATAAATATGTCAGCGACCATCACAGCTGCCAGCACGAATCACAAAGTGCAAGTTAGGACTGTCTGTTTCCAGTCATCTCTGTGTCACCTGCAGATGAACCTTGGTATAAGGCCAACGTGAACATACACAAAGAAAAATGTTTTATGGTATTGACATTGAGCGTGGCCCGTCTGTTAACATAAAAATAAACCTTCTGGGAAGAGACGCAGCTAAGGCAGACACAATCCTGAAGCCCTATGTGGCTGCAATCATCAACGCCGGCTGAACGTCCAAATAACCTTGAGCACAGGAACACAAACACGTTTTTTGTCAGTTAGCCAGAGACACTCATAAATCCCCAAATTGTCAGGCAACGTTCAATATTTTATCAGTTTATGGGCTATTGTGGGCTATCTTACAGTGGATCCCATTTAGTGAGTTGAATTATCATGCAGCATGTATAGTAATAAAGTAATGATGTGATATTATCCAGCTCAGACTGCTAAGCTAACGTGATGCTCGCTAAACTTAGCCGATGTTTCTAATGGTGCTTTTCCACTGCACAGTTCTCGGTTTGATTCCATCCAGGAGTTTAGGAGATGAAACAGTGTTTTAAGTACAACACAAACACATGAACAATGGAGGAGATGTAGGAGAACTAGCTTCTCACTTTGTGGATGTTTGTCACAGACAGAGAGAAGAGAAACGGAGCAGGACACGGCCGAAGAGACAGAACTCCGCTCCAATCTGCGGTCTCTCCTTCTGGTTCGGTCCAGCCTGTATAGCAAATGTCAACGGCCAAAAAACATGAAAATGGCTGGACTGCATTAACAGACCACAGTGTGTTTTGCGCACATCAGCCATGTTCAATGAGAATGAGAATTTTTGTTAATACTATTTATACTGTTCATACCGTTACACTGTCTATACTGTTTATACTGTTTATATTTTTTATACCGCTGTTTATACTTTTATTGTTCTGTCTATGCCGGGAACTGCAATCCCAATTTCATCGTGCCTAGCACAACGACAATAAAGAATTTCTGATTCTGATTCTGATTCTGATTTCTGATTTCTGAATGTGATGAGGAATAAAGAGTAGAACGACCGACTACCGACCAGAAGACTACTGTGTGGAAGGTTTCGCATGGGACATAGGACAACTATAACAACTAAATGCTATAAAAATTTAAATTCACTATAAACCTTTTCTTTTCAGTCTTGGATTAGGTTTAGGTCTGAAAATGAATAGTTATCTGCTGCTAAAGATGTGAAACGTGGAGATGTGAACCGATGAGAACCAGCTGCGATGAGATGGTGCGGTCCTAACTCTGATGTTAACCCATGTGCCTCGGTGTAGGACTCTCTCGCCTTTGACGTCAAACTCGGCATCAATTCGTTTTCATCTGCAGCCTCATGAGACAGATCTTTCATCTATACCGCCATGGAAACAGTAGAACAAATCAGCTCATGAGTATTGGACGTCTCGTATCCACATGTGAGGCATTGGGATACGCTGTCCTTGGAAAAAAAAGGTTTTCCGGCACTTCTGTTCGCCAATGTGTCTTTTATTTAACCGCCAGAGCTAATCACACGTTCAGCCCGATCCAGCAGGGTATGCTCTGGCATTTATTTACAGTCAGGTCTACTGCCAGGACATATCATCCAGGCTTCAGTAATTCAAAGAGCCTTGTCTCCAGCACGGGCCCAGTCCCTCAACAGCCACAATCTAAAATTATTCTGTTACATTGGACAAAGCTAAAACATGAGATCTCGATAAGTTTGACCACCTATGTCTTCTGATTGTGTGGACCGGTTGGGGATGCTTCTATTTATAAGAGTCATATGTGGGCGCCTGCTCTACCGACACAGGCGAAGACAGCCTGTTGGTTTTTATTTGCAGTGATTTTCAGTTTGTAACGCCGCAAAGATTTGTTCTTGCTTTCTCTGCTTGTTGGGTTTCTCCTCACCAAGATAATCTGTCTCTTGCACAGGTGCAGAATATCAAGATGGAGATTTGAAGTTCATGATGAGCACACAGCTGTTGGTAATCCCGGGATCAACAGAAGTTCACCAAATCCTCCAGATTTGTCACCTTACGATGACACACACTTCACAACTTAACAGAGATGTTGGCTTGTTGCGAGCTGGCATGTCAGTTTAGTGAAATTGATGCAGCTGTAAATGTTGCTTTTTTTCTCCAGTTAGCCCGCTCCAGAAATCAGTCCCAGCAGTTTGGCACCGCAGCCGATTGACGGCGTGCCCGCGGAGGACGTGTCACAACACTGGTTCAGGGTTGGAACGTTTGTGTGACAGTGATGATTCAAGTGAGTGGAGAATTTCGGCTCAGACTGTAGGCAACTAGCCAACAGCTGGCTGTCAGTCCTCCCCACAGAGCGTTTGACCTGACCGCTGTCCGCCACACTTATATTGAAATAGACTTGGAGAAGATGACTCCCATGTTCACCTTCAACATGCCGCCATGTTGGCGAGTGTTTTGCTGGAGTGGTGCTCATCGGAAGGCTCTGCTCTGTGTCTCGGTGGCGTTCCAGTTGTCCTTCGGGGTCACTTTGACTGACTATGGGTGCAGCGAAGTGGAAAAACAAACAATGCGATTCACGCTGACACGGCCTCCCCGGCTGCAGGTGGAACGGGCTCAGCTTGCACAAACACGGGGCCTGGAGCGGCACCAAACTTCATGCTCTCACAGCTCCACGTATTGCAGCATTGGCAAGTTTCAAGTCCAAAAAGGAAACTTTGCCATTACAAGGCAAGTGGGCAATGAAAATTCAATTAAGGCCCCTGTACCTCCGGTGCTTCACTCGCAGCAGTGGAGTGAAACAGTCCAGTCGGACCTTAACGGCTCCGGTTTCTGTTTAGATGGAAGTGTGGTCCAACTCTGCTCACATCAACACGTCGCTCCAACTATAGATTTCGTCTGGTTCACTGTAATCTGGTTCCATGAGGTCTCATTAGAATCATGTTGTACTTTATGGTGTATTACTGAGGGATTGTCATTTATAGACCTACACCCAGATATTCTGACAGACCTGCTGTTGTATTGTAACGTGTCTTGTATGACCTTTTGGATGACGTGGCCCCGCAGGCACGCGCCAATGAGGAATCACTATCTCTGTCACTGAGTTGAAGCAGCAGACAGTGAAATTCTTTCCTCCTACAGAAATGCAATCCAATTATTCAATGCAAGTGCGCCTGTAAATTTTCTCAACTGGCATTCTTGAAAGGGGAACACATGATGTTTTCACTGGACATTTTTGTTTAATGCCAAACAGCTTTTTCTGGTTTTAAAGTACATTTTTTAGAAAGACGTCTGTATTTAATCACTTGTTTTTCTTACTCTTTGGTCACTGCAGTGGATTATCATACCGATGGAACAACAATCAGTGCATCACAGAAGGTACAGATATTTACTGCAAAGTCAAACTACAATAATCACTTTATGTCCTCCAGCACAGTATACAGTCACATTTGTACATACAATTTCAGCATTTTTTTCATTTGTTGGACGTTTGTGTTAAATTTAGTTAAATTGATTTCAGCATCACCATTTCAGCTCTGAGCTCAAATAAAATGGACAGGACGGACAGACAGAAAACACAGAAAACCTCCTGGCTCGTTGCCATGTAAAACAGTGCGCAAGTAACTTCCTGTTGGTTGAATTGGATTCCTGTTTCTTGTAAACATCCATCACTTGACTCCAGCAGACAGCTTCTGTTGTTCCCAGAATGTAAATTACACATAACAATTACAGCTTTGATCTACTGACGTTCTGTCCTCATTACTGATGTCGGCTACGTCTCCCTGGACATTGATTGGCTGGAAGGAGATGTGAGCATGACATAGTCGCGTCACCAAAGCTCTCAAATTAGGGAGTTAGGACTGTCGACCGCAAAGAAGGTTAATGAATAAATGCATCGTGACGACAATACACGTGGAAACGTGGGTCAAATCAAAAATACAAACAATGCAAAACAATAGGTTTAGATGGAGCTTGAAAAATACCCATAGAACTAGAGAAATAGGGATTGTTTTTAAATTTAAGGTAATAAAAAGTGATTGCCTTTGCATCCCAAGCAGAGAAACAGCTGCCTGACCTCGTTCCTGACGCACACAGGCTCTGTGCAGCAGAGGAACTTTAATACTTTGCCTTCCACCTTTACGTAATACATGACCTCAGTGAACACTTACAGTCACCATCAGTTTGCAGCCCCCGCTGACTCCCTGCAATCCCCCCAATCATTCCCGCTGTCTGTAAGCAATTAAGAATAATTTATTCTCAGACCTGATGCCAGCCATACTGATATTTCCTCTCCACCTCCTCTGGATGAATGCGATGAGGAAGACATAAGCTTACAGGTTGTAAACATGACGAGGATCCGCTTGAGGAATAATTGCCGTAATTTCCATGATTCATTCATCGTTGAGAGCGATAACGGCCGTGAGCTCTGCAGCATCATGACGACACTGAGGGACGCTCAGGTTTAATGAATCTCATGCAGAAGGTAGACTGACGTCATCATGGATTGCGATGTGCAGCAGGAACCATGACCTTACTTTTGATTCACCCACAGAACACTTTGAACCTCTCATCATCCCGTCCGGGCTCCAGCTACTGCAGCGGTTGAGGTCCATACCAACAGTGAGTCTCCTGAGCTTATCTCCAGGGAGGAAGTGCTGAGGGTTACGACGTATGGACAGTTCATTTGCGGCCGTTGTTCTAACTGTGCTAACAGATAGATGCAGGTGTTCACGTCTTCACAAGCTTTCCTTTTTTGTCTCATCTTCGTCTTTGGCGCTCACTTAGGGGGCTTTCGCACCTACCTTGTTAGGGCCGGACTTTTCCATTTGATCTGAACCAGATTTACAGATGTGCAAGCTCTCCATTGTCTGGACCATTATCTGGACCAAAGAACCAAAAGAAGGTGGTCTTGGTATAAACCGACAGCATTGTGGAACCGCCAGATACTTGAACTGAAAGCTTTTAATTCCCTTCATCATCTGATACTCTGCAACGCCACACTCCTCTCATGGACCGGAACCACTACAAGGTCCATGTCAACTAATTTAACAAGTAAAACTACAGCAGGAAAAGTTGTCACTGACTACTGCAACCGTTCATATTCATGTTCATATAATAAACGATAAACCTTATTTGAAAAGCTCATTTAACCTACTGACACCTGAAATTAACTCGTGAAGAAGAAACCAGAATACACAAATGCATTGAGAAGTCAGTTACGACAGAATACGTGACTCAAGCTCAGTCTGATTCTTGGTATGATGGCTTTGTTCTTCCAAGGCCTCTTTGGGGCCTGCTAATGCAATCAGTGCGAGAAAACTCTGACATAAAATATAATGGGGGGGCAGGATAAGTTATAGGGCTGGGATGAATAGTTTCCCCTTTGAGTTGGTTCCGTTTTCGTTCAATTTATTGCTCTCAGCGAGCTCCTGACCAGAGAGTTCTCTGTGTTTCAGATCCACGCTGGAGGGGCGAGCTGAGTGCGAGACAAACACATGTTCTGTTCTGCAGGTTCCACCCACTCACTGCAGAAGGTCCTCTGTTGTTAGTTTGCAGCCTACCTGGACGTGAACGCGAGCGAGGAGGAAAGGTAATGGCGGAACGAGTCTGTTAGGCACATAAATGTAAAGCTGATGGCTAGTTTCCATGGAAACACTGGGATCATGTGTTCAATTGGACTTGTGGCTTATGTCTAGCATCTATGTTCCTGTGCAATGAAGGATTTGACTGTATATTGTGTTGTTAGCTGGTAAGTTAATTTGTTTAAATGTATCTAAATTTAGCCGTTTATCCTTCCATGTACTTAGACAGGCTAGACAGAAAAGGTTATTTTTAGAAAATGCTTCAAACATGCTAGAATGTATGAACATGCTAGATAAATAATAACATGAGTGAGACGTGTGAAAACAATTCTGAATCGTTCCGTTCAGAGTCATCTGTTTCCCTTCTGTTCTTACCAGTGACGAGGTTTGATGGTGCTGGCGTAGATGGTGAATGACTCTCAGGTCCCAGTGTCAGCAGAGAGGCTTTGCTATGCAGCCTTTAAAGAAGTCTGGAATGGAAACATACGCATGGTCGACTTTCCTGATGATTTATCTCGGCTGCTAGCAGTTCGACTGCACTGTCGATGATTTGTCTCCCACAGGCGACATAACGCCACTGATTTGATCCCGACGAGTTCAGTTTCCCAAGAATGCTGATTCCGTCCAATGATGCCGAGGTCATAAATTTCTTTTCATTTTAGAACGAATGTTTGAAGCCTCACTGTTGGGAACTCATTATGATCAAAAAGTGCAAGGCAATAAATTAGTGTAGAAGAACATCATAGTAACGAAAATTCTATAAATGTGACAGTCGTTAAGAGACAAAGGCCCAGTGACGGGTTTGAAATGCTGGCGGAGAATTGTTGTCACCCACATGAAGTGACAGTAAAAGACACCACAAACATGCTCAGTTTTTTGGTTCACATTTTTTTTGGTGACACGTTAGCCTCTTGAGATATTTGTCTTAAACATCGCCCCTGTAGAAATAGATAAAATTACATTACATTCAAATATTGCACATCCACGCTAACAGTCTAGCCATGTCTCGCCTATCAACGGATTGGCAGCTGTTCTGATGGAAATATCTCTCTTTCTCTCACTCCAAAAAAATGGAACAATACAGAGGAAATACTTCTCGGCCTCAATGATCTCACTGTTTTATTTACTATCCAAAGCGAGACCATTGTGAAGTCTTGGAATGTAATTCGGCCGATAAATTGCTGACGCTAAATAAACATGTTCTCCATTCATGTGTCACCCCCTGTTGGCTGGAGTGAAACATGACGTTTTTGCACAATTATGACTTGAGATATACGCAATGACATCACTACTTGAGGGACTCCTGGTTGACTCCAGGTCGCTCTCAGCCGTCTCATTTGATCCCGGTGGTGCTCTGTTAGGAACCTGTGTCCTTCTCTGAAAACACCCATGAGGGATTGTTATAGTGATTTACAGGTCAGGTTCACACGAAAATTTATAGCATCCTCTGCTGACACAAAGAAAGTTCTAACAATCTTATTTTCCATCCGTCGGTTCCTCTGTTCAAGGAGAAATATATGTTTAAAGCTTGGAAAGTGGACGGCATTCCTGATTGCGTCGGTAACATTTGGTTTCAAGCATCGCTGCAAGTGAAAAGTGAAGTCAGTTGAATTGTAAAACTTCTCCATCTCTGCTGCTTCGCTTTACTGTAATCATGTAATATGTTTTAGTCAGTGTGTCTGCTTCAGCTCACCAAATCCGTCAGGAACAGTTTCCCTGTCTGGCTTTCATCACTGTACGTCCTGTCACTTCTCCTTGACTGCTGCGCTTTGTTTAATCATCCTCACGCCGAGTCGTGCATCGCTGCGCTCCGACCCGGCTGCACATATGTGGGACTTGATTTGAGCTTAAGGCTTTTAAGTGAAAACGCTGCTGCTCCAAGGAGAACCATTCATCTTGTCGAGTGTGTGTAGAACAACCAGAATTTAAATAGTTAAAATAAAAATGTCAAGGAACGCATTCCGAAAAAAGTACCTTTTTCTGATTCAAACCTTTTGACTTCTTTACATTCCAATTTATTACCACCAGAGATTTTGTTTGTGTTTAATGTGTTTACGAATTCAGAGTTACGGGCATTGCCATTGACGAAGAACTGATTTGTTCAGAAAATAAACAAAGCTTGAAGTTTGATCATTGAGTGAAGGCTTTTAGAGAGGAGAGACGTCTTCAGGAGCCTCAAGCGAGTCCTGCAAATAAATTTGCACTTAATCTAATTACTAAAACCAACGATGGGGGTGCGGTGGGGGCTCTGTGGCCTCAGGCAGCTGCCCACCGCGCCTCTGTGGTAATTCAGTCCTGGTGAGAAGACGTTCGTGCTCAAAAAACAATCTACTCGGGTGAACAGATGAAAACGGACCCTCACCAAACCTGAATCAAGTCTCAAAGCAAATCAAATTCTTTTTTTCATCGTTTTGTACTTTAATTCATTTGTCATATTATCAAAATTCACTCAAAACCAAATGATACTGGTTCTTTCTTTGAGACCAAGAAAGGGGTAAGAAAGACTTTTGAATACCTGACATCTCTCAACCTCCAGTCTTCTTCAGATGTGTGTGCAGATTGAAGATCGAAACATGTCCGGTATTCAAAAATCGTACCCACACCTTTCTTTGTTGTAACAAAAGAACCTGTAGCACTTCATCAAAATTCAACACACACACACACACACACACACACACACACACAGTTCCTCCATTAAACTGTCAAACAAATGTGAAAAGATTCTGTTTGTGCTCATTTTTCAGATCCAAAAGTGCACCTCCTGAGCTAATCGACAACACGGAGGGTCCACCCACTTCGGTACTTGACATTTCACAAATCCTCAAACACGAATTTCATGTGACTGCAAGTGTTTCCACAACAGACAAACAGTATTTTGGAAATGAAGTACTCAGTTTTAGATCCCCTCAGTGATTTCTGACATTTAACTTCATAATTAGGACATCCACTGTGGGGGGTTCAAGCCTCAGTCCCCCTTCTCACCTCGATCAGAATCCATCACGATGCAGCCCTGCAGCTTTACTGCCTCCATTCACAGTGCGGGGCGACCATCTGTTCTCACCTCATTGGGACGCGCCGCTGAAAAATAATGTGTGCACGGGTGACCTTCAGACATCTTGTATATAAAGCAGAACACACTCACGACACACGCTCAGGGTCTGCAGGGCCACACAGCGGCAGGCAAAATTATGACCACCGAGAAGTCGGGAATCAGATGACATCAGCATGAAGCCAGAAAGTCCATGTGAGGGAGGTACGTTAGGCTGGTGGGTTGGTCACTGAAACACAGGAGCTCCTTCAGGAGGACCCACTTTTGATCTTCTTCACCAGCCACAAGTGGAGACTGTTGTTTTGTTAAACAGTGCAGCAGGAGGACGTTCGTTTCTCGTTACCTGCTGCGGGTCAGAACTAACAACTTGTCCTATAACTCTCACAAATACCTGAACTCACACGAGTTTCTCCGCCCCACTACAGGATTGTCCTCCAGTTCACATTTCAAGACTTCATACAATTATTCCACCTTGTTGTTGGTAAACTTTGGATTTTTAAAGTTAGGGTCTGAATTGTTCCTGACACGGCTGCAGAGGGAGTAAGACAATCGTACTCCCTGTGTTATTGAAAATAACAATGCTTGTGGATGTGACTTCTTTTTGTAAATACGATACTGCCACACATTGTTATGTCTCTTAGGACTGTCCCCCATACATGACCTCAATCCCCGTTGACCCTGCCGTCTCCTCCCACTCCCAACACAATAACTTCTCCCCTGCCACTTCCACCAGTTCTTCCATGGAAATCCTGAGGCATTCCCAGCCCAGCAGAGATACAATCCCTCCAGCGTGTCCTGGGTCGGCCCGTAGTTCTCCTCCAGGTCAGACATGCCCGAAACACCTCCCTTGGGAGGTGTCCCTGAGGAATCAGATGCTCGAACCACCTCAGCCGTGGAGGAGCAGCGTCTCCATTCCTCCGATATGTCTGAGCTTCTCACCCGATGTCAACCATAACCATGTTTGCTACCTTTTAAAAGAGTGGTGTCCAGAATAGAGGCTGTCTGTATTTCCTTTATCAGATGTATTTTCTGATGCGTTTTTTGTTCTGTTATGCCGGGATTTCTTTACGAAAGCACATACTGGGTAAGTAATTTCGCTAAATCTCTGTGTTTTGGTGGATAAACATAAAAAAACAACTCACAAGCTAAATTTGTCGAAGCTGGATCAAAACATCAGACCTTCAGCGAAGGTCTCATGGCGAGCACCGAGCCAAATGGAAAGGGATGGTATGTTCGTGTTTGAGCCCGATGACAAAAAAAAGGACTGAATATGTCACAGTGAGAGTGAAAGCGGTCGAGGTTTTGTGTTGGTGGCTGCGTTACAGACAGGCCACAACCTCCAGAGCGAGTCAAGCCACAGCTCTGCTGAAGCAGAGTGCTGATTGGCTGCCAAATGACTCTGCAATTAACCTCAATAATTCTTGAAAACAACCTTTGAAAAGAAAGAAAAGAAAGAAAAATCCCCTCTTGCTTAACATGAAGATATATAAATTATTCATCACGTCTCGGTTTGACTGTGAGTGTTTTTTCGGAGCGTTCGGCCAGTCGAAGAGGGAGGATTGGTTGAAAATGATGTGAAAACACCGTGGCGCCATAGATTCATAAAACATGTTTGCCATCATTACTCAAGACTTGCACAGCAATGGCTCCTCCAGACAATGAATGCAGTCTTTTTGAGGAGAGTAAGTGATTATTCTGGTGGTCGTGGCCCTGCGAGCCTCAAATGTCAAAAGCCAGAGGCAGTCTCAGTGGTTAGTAAATTATATGAGGTACAAGCTAAGCGAGAGGCGGAGGACACACAGCTGTGGACAGGATCTGACACAGTCTCGCCTGGCCAGGACGAAAAGAAAAAAGAAAAAGAAAAAGCCAGAAAGGAAGTGAAAAGTTTGTCCTCTGTGGGAGAAGTCAAAGGATGTGACTTTGGCTCCTGAAAGCCGATTGGAGCATGGATGGTGTGTTGATTCCATGTCCTTGGAGTGTGTTGTAAAAAGTCAAGCGAGTATGTGTCCTCACGGCAGTGCTCTCAGCCTCAACGCTGACATGAGACAAGTGAAAATCTCGCTGTGTAGACGCTGCAGCGGCGGCTGCATGTCGAGCAAAAAGTCCCATCAAGTCCCACTGACTTTATGACAGTTTAATGAGCCTGAATATATATCGAAATATTCACTGATGGTTTGTTCTTATCACAAACCATGTTCATGCTAACTGGCTAACAGAGTTATCCAACATGTTTGCACTTTTGCAACTGGCAGGAATTCTTCGCCTCTTCCTCTTGACATCCCGTTCACCAATCAGCTGTCGTTATAACAGTAGCCTGTAATGCTATGCTAACCTGAAGAGAGGTTGTCCTTGTGATTTTGTTAACATAGCATTTCAAGCTAATGTTTTGAAGACACAGTTCCACCTCAGAGGGATTTATCAGCACATCGTTTGTAGCTGGGTACGTCACTCAGCTACAGACACGCCCCACATGGGTACCTGTCAGTCACCAGCTGATTGGTTAGAACATTAGCAACAGTCTAAACCATTATTAGCGTTTGTATAGGTAGAATCCTCTGGAACGTCTAGAACTGACCAGCAACCGAGCAGCAACAGGACCGTTAAGACCGCAGATAAATAGTTACATGGAATCAATCATCAGAAGGTGATTTGTTTGACCCAGTGGAGGCAGATTCAGACAAACAGCAGCAGATGGACCTGCTGTTTACGGACACAAAATCTGTGATAAGAGTTGAAGAAACAATACAAAAACTACACATAAACACACAAAATCTATTTGCTTTTATCTCAGGAGATATTATATTTTCATCCCTTTAAAGTTGTGGAACGTTCTAGATCTGATGGCTGATTTGATACATTTCTTTTAAGAAAGTTGACTAGAAGTACAAGACTGTGGCCGATCACATGTTAATCAGACAATTGTGACTTTCTAGAGATGAAATTTAATAAGCTTCAGTATGATTATAAACATTTTCTCTACATTTCCATGCTACTTGTATTAATAAATGTACATCTATTTCAATTCCACATGATCTTCTGGTTTGATCTGCGATTTCAAACCCTTCCGCAAAGAAATGAAGAAAATGTATCAGTATATTTGTGCATTGCAGTGTTAGTAAGTACAAACATACGAAACTGTGACCATGTTTGGTTTGATTTCTGTCAGTTTTTACAAACAGAACTTGAAAACTGAAAGCGACAGACGAGGTTCAGGTGTGGAGGCTTCACAGCTGAGCCGAGTCAGCGATCAGCCAAAAGAGAGACAAAGCACCTTCACTCAGGCAGCTGCTGCTGGAAAAGAAGACAGACAACGGCTGAACGTCTCAGAATATTCACATCGACAGTAGTCAGAAATTGCAGTTTTATGTATTATTACATACATATTTACATCTTCTGCTGTTTGTGTAGTCCAGTTCTTTTCAGGCTCTTTTCCATTACAATTAATTTCATCTTCGTTGTGGGTGCTGTCGTCATAGCGCTGGCTGTGCCAAACTGCTGCAACAGCATTTTTTTACCGCAACACAAGCACGTAAACAATGTAGACCATGGAGAAGATGGAGAAGTTGCTGCTGTTTGTGGATTTTTGTAACACACTGAACGAGAGAAGAGAGACGGAGCAGGACATGATTCGCTGTGGTCTCGCCGTCCAGCAGTGCCACAAACGCTCTAACCAGAATATGTCAAGAACCATGGCTGAACTGACTCCGCTATCGTCCTCAGTTTCATATTCTCATCAAAAAAAAAAAAAAAAGTGGGGGGTACAAAATGAATCTTGACGATTTGGTGGGCACATACAACACCCACCCCATCCCCCCCCCCATGGTTTTAGACCACATAGTGCTCAACTCCAGCTCGAGAATGGAAACTCCAAATTTAATCTGCGCTACACTTGGCTCTCAGCAGTTGGACATGCAGCCAAGCACCAGGCTGGAAAAACCAGCCCTGACAATGGAGACTTTGACAGAAAGTCTCGTGAATCAGCACTTTTTTCGCTGCCAGCTAAAGTGAAATTACTCAGCAGTCACGTCGAAGAAAGAAGTGTTTTCTCCACTCGGCGTGTCGGGACAGTTTAGTCTGAGACCTGCTCTCGTCTTTGCTCAGCATCCGTTTGTTTGGAGGTTTGGCAGCACAAAGCGCAGGTACAGAAACGGCAGTGTGAACTCTCTGCCGTCCACTGTCTGCGGCTTCGGAACCTGCACTTAGCTTCGTTTAAGTTCATGACAGACGGACGGCTATAAAAGTCTGGTGTTTGTGCTCGAATGTTGTCGGAGCTGTCAACAGCTTGAGCACACACCCACACACACACACACACACACATTTCTTTTCAGGGCAGGTAAATCCCCTTTCCCTAGCGTGTGTGTGTTGATGCAGGTCAAGTCTTTCACATTTGCATCCATCAGATAAGAAAAGGTTTCACTTTCACTATCGTTCTTCTTGCATCTTTGATTGACAGGACACCTAAGTGGATTGTGGGAAAATACTTAAAAAACCTGTCACTTTTTATTTAGTCTCCTTCAGTTTTCATCAGTGTGACACTTACGTAATGTCTGCTGGTTACCACAGGGGGATTGATGTTTCAGTACATATTAATATGAATTTCTACCTAAAGTAAAAAAATTGATGGTGTGTTTGTTCGATTTATGGCCTAAAGCAGCTTGTACACGTAGAACAGAGGTGTCCAGTTCATACAAAAAAGTCAATGTACTTACAATAAAATGATTAAAAGACATTACATGATTTTAAAGCAAGGATAAACCAACACAAATGATTAAAATTCAAAAATAAATTAAAATTATAACTGTATTGCAGAGTTGCAAGCTAGTTGAACTAGTTTGAAGCGTGTGTAAAAAAAAAAAAAGTACATTTTAAACTTTGTCTCAAAAACAATTTCAAGAACTGGTTTCCTGTCTTTTTCATGGCTTTTGCTGGGAACTTCCAGTGAACCAGCAACCAATGAACCCATCCATCCATCCATCCATCCATCCGTGGTCCTCAAGAACTTGGTCCTCAACCATTTAGAACTTTGAAAATTAGCACTGTGAGGTCCATTGTAAATCTGACTGGAGACCAGTGCAGAGCAGTGTTCTGTCCTCTTAGTTCTTATCAGCAGCCGAGTTCTGAATCCGCTGAAGGCGTTGAATGGTTTTGTCGTGGAAACCAGTAAATAGAGTGGTCAAATAATCCAGTTGACGCGAGACAAGTTTTCAGCATCTCTGATTAGTAAATGGCTCAGCTATGTTTCCAAGGTCAAAGAAAGATGTTTTTGTCACTTATATATATATATTTATGAAGCTGAGATCTTCATCCAAAACAACCCTAAGACTAGTCACCTCTGATTTCATTCAGAGTCAATTTCCCACAATTTTCAACTTTGTCTTGCGGAGCCAACACGTAATACTTAAATTAATCAACAATATGTTATCATGCATACATTAATACATTTTGTTACATTTTCTCCACCTCGTCTCAGTATTTGCACTCAGTGTAAGGTTGTTTGTGGCTCGTCGTCATGTTGAGGCCGGCGGTTGGACATTTTGAGCAGATTAGGGTCAAAGGTCAAAGGTGTTAACCTCAAGTATCCTCTGACAATTTTGCAGATGTTTTTTGTGCAGCAGGTGTTCCCAGTGCAGCCAAAATCTCTCTTTGCAAACGTACATGTTCATGCTCCAAGAAGTATTTTTTTTCTTCATTTTCAGTATGTTTACTGAAAAGAATATATATATTTCAGACTCTTAAATGTTTATTTTCTGGTTTCTTTAATCCTCTAATGATTATAAAGTGAAAATCTTCTTTTCTTTCATCATCATTTGACCTCATTTTGGCGTTAGACAAATGCTGACACTTGCTACTTGACACTTTTCAGCATTTTCGGACATTTTACAGATCAAACAACGAAAATTTGGAAAAAGAAATTTCCAAATGTTTTTGCTGCTGTAATGTAATGTGCTGGACTCAAATGAACAAATGTTCTTCTCTCGAAAATAAAAAAAAGTTAAAAAAAATATGTGAGAATGACACTTTGTTCCTTCCAGCTGTGACGCAGTCAAAATGAGGAAACGTAACTTCACACAAATCCCAAGCATTAGTTCCTGGGGAAGTGTATTAGCAGCTGCCATCTAACATGTTCAATTTTTGACAATGCAAAGTCTTCTCGATGGCGTTTGAAATATCAGCTGACCACAAGCACACATATTAAATATATGTTGCTGTTTTCCTGCACTCGATGTGGTCTATCGAGCTGCTCTCAGCCGGTTCAAAGCTGCTCCAGATTGTTTTCAGTGACCACAAAGTTCCACTAATGTCCTTTGAAACCTAATCAACTCTTCCTGTTGTGCTTGGAATTCGCAGATAGGCCTTATCCCACTGCGCTGATTAGCAGCAACAATAAAAACAAGACGTCCCCCTTTGCCTCTCTGTGAAATGACATGATTCAGTGGTTAAAGTCCTCGGCTCGACGCATCAGTCGTGACAGATTACCGCTCCTTCCCCCCACCGCCTCCAAACGACGGCAGTGACAGACATGTTTAAAACAACTCGCCCACCGTTGGTGCCTGCAGATATGAAGAAACATTTGTTGAGCGACAGTCCAGAAACACCCAGAAATGATTAGTGACTGCAGACACAGCGATTGGTCTATTTAAAATGTTTCCTCGAAGCATAAAAAACCACAAACCATCAAAAACCACAAACCATTCTATGGGGTTTATCACAGAATCAGGGCAATAACAGCATTTTTCTGTCACTTGTCATAATGTTTGGAATGTTTTCCTGAGTTATTCAAAAAAAGTCACGCCTGACACAGGGCCGTCCTCTGATTGGTCCCTCCAGACAGAGGGCCGTCCCAAGCATGACCTTTTTACACAGCAGCTCTACCACGGACAGTGATTCAGTTAGCATGTTTTGTGTCTGGTCAGAACGTTTGGTATCAGAGCTGGACGGAACCGGACAAGAGACGCAGTAGGGAGGAGTTCCATGTTGGTGATGGCGTCCTGCTTTGTCTCTTTGCTCCATGTTATACATTGTTCATATACCACGACACAAACACATAAACAATGTCACGGCAGTTTCCTGCAGCGATGTCAGCACCCACATCGAAGAAGAACTGAATTGTGATGGAAAAGTGC
Organism: Aeoliscus strigatus; assembly: GCA_901007665.1. NCBI lineage: Eukaryota > Metazoa > Chordata > Actinopteri > Syngnathiformes > Centriscidae > Aeoliscus > Aeoliscus strigatus. The sequence goes on from CAAKHB010003693.1 coordinate 49,152, forward strand.
TGAACAGAACCGAGCCGAGCTTGAAGTGTGTGGAAAAGTACCATTAGCCTGTTAGCCTTTTAGCTGTGGCTAATGGTCAATTATAGGTTAATGTTCATTGTTCATGAACTAATGAATGTTTCTGTTTTGACTTTGGTTCATTATTAATAGAAGAACATCGTTTACTTTCTCTACATTTGTGCAACGTCTCACACGTAAAGAGTAAAAAACCCCCAAACATGATGTTCATGTTTGGAGTTTTTACTCCCCTGTGACAACCACAGTTTGTCTCTCACTAACCCAGATTAATTCTGACAAACTGGTTGATTCCAAACTAGTATTTTCCACCGTCTCCCCCTGCGAGGTCCAGACAGGTGGCTTGCAGCTGATGGAGACCGTATTCCTGCTGTCTGCTTGAGCGCTGCTCTGCACCTCCAACCGACCACGTCAAAGGTAACTTCCTGCTGAATTATTTTGAGGTGAATTCCCAATGGCACAACTGGATGTTAGCCTGGGCAGCTAATGGCCGTATTCTGGAGGACCAGTGGGTTCACGTGTTTCACGTGTTGTTGACAGCAAATGGGGAGTTTGAACATGTCAGTCGTTTGATAGATTTACCTCCATGGAGACATATCTGTGTGTGTGTGTGTGTGTGTGTGTGTATATATATATTTGTTCATACATTTACAGTTTTGCATTAAGCACTTTTTTTTAACCTTTTTTACTTTCAATGATCTTATATTTGTACATGTTATACTATATGTTATGTAATATTTTGTATTTCTCTAAGTAATAAAATAAAGTCAATCTTTGTGATTCTGTAAACAAAATCACATCTGTTTACTATCATTACAGGCTGAAGGGATTAATTACTGACAGCTGGTTACAAATCAATTATCATGATCATCATCTCTGGTTCTGACAATCGCACATCTGATTTTCTGCGATTCACGACTGGACTTTGTTGTTTTGACAGAAGGTCGACGTTAAAGGGGAGATTTGAGTGCACCTGCGTGCAGCCTGCAGGTATGCAGCGGCTGAGCTCTACAGGCCACACACACACACACACACACACACACAGAAAACCTAATCACGTCTTATCCACTCTGCCAGGGAGAGACGATTGAAGGAGACAGCGCAGCAAAAATGGTTATTGAGGCAGCTTGTTTCCATCGCGCTGTGGAAACGACCGTCGTTACGGACCTGGGATAGTTCGATGTACAACTCACTGTTCAACACACTGAGAAACATGTCTCACACACATAACTGGAGAAACAAACAAATTTAAACTAATCTATCATCTGAAACTCAACATTTTCTAAATCATGCCCTCACATCCATGAAAAATTCTCACCAAATATTTATTTTTAATCAGCATTTTGGTCTAATTGCACCATTGGGTATTAAATGCCATGATGACATGTTTTACTTTATCATTAATAACATTCCTCCTTTTTTCTGATGTTTGTCTGGATTCCATTGAGATTATATGCAGTTGATGAAACTTCATTGTGAGTGTTTACTTCTGAAAAAATATACTACATAAGCAAAACCAGAAAATGAATGCAGATGTACAAAGACAAAAAGTCTGAACCAAGGTCCAAAGTAAGTTTGGTGTTTCTGCTCCACTGTCTCCATCTGATCCTTGGTTCACTCTGCATAAACACCAGTGGACCAATGATCTGCTGACGTTCTGTCCTCATTACTGATGTCCGCTGCGTCTCCCTGAATCGGACACTGATTGGCTGGAAGGAGGAGTGAGGATGACATAGTCACGGTAAGAAAGCGCTTAAATTAACTCGTTAGCACTGTTTACCACTTAGCAAAAAGTCTGTTGAATGACAATGCCCCTGTTATGAGTTCCTACCAGCAGCAGCTATGTCATGGACGACATGGAGCCTAGTTCAGTTATCAGGGATTTGTTATCTGGTCACGAGCAAGCTTTGTTTTCAAGAGAGGAGAAGACAACTGTGCCCGCTGTGAACCAATACCGTTGAACCAATAACACCACAAAGGTCCGCACTGTAAATGTGGTCCGACCAAACACAAAAGTCTGAAAGTGTGGACCAAAGACGGTAAGTAAGACCCCCTCAAGCATCTACTATTCAAATTGTGCAGTTTTTGCTGATGCATGTCTGCTGTTTGTCGATGCTGTCAGTAAAACGACAGTGAAACCTCATGAACATCTTGTGCAGAGGAACAAACAAACAGGAGCTGACTGCAGATTAAAACCGTCACAGGGTCCCTCTGAGCTGGATAATATCTGTTTCACTGAGGTTATTTCTCCACCACATTCAATCCTTCAAACGTGGAAAAAACTTAAAATAGCAACTGGGCAGGTTGGAAAAAGGAGCCAAACCATGAGCTCACTACAAACTCTGTTTTCCAGGGTTGACACAGACTGATGTGCTCAGCCGAGGTAGATTAGCCAGCCTGGAGCTCACATTTAAGGTCAAGCCTGATGGATTCTGGGATAAGAACATGCAAGAACAATTTGTAGATGCCTTGGAATCTGTGAGCTCTGGTGTGGTCTCAGTGCTCTGGACATGATGTTTGAAAGGGACGACTTCATCAAACAGTATCACACATGTACAGCCAATAGAAAAACACCCGGCAGGAGCAGATGTGATGGTCATCAGCAGATGATTGTCCAGTCTGACCAACACTCACAGGTTAATTTTGAAGCAGAGAAAAACTCACACAATGGTCCTTGTCGTATATGCGAGAGCCTACGATCATGGTTTGTTTTTGTTTGGTTCAAATAAGCTTCTTGGTTTAAGTTAGTGGACAATTACCTGTTCCGAAGGCCAAATGCTCATTTCCTGCCGCACCAAACCCCCGTGCTTTGTGTTAACAGACAGACCCACTAACCACTGGTTCACAGAGACAGAGACAGTCCGCTGCTGCTATTGTGGAGTTCTAGACTCAGATGCTGACAATGAGGACGAATCCTTCAACATATTCTTGGATCCAGATGGTTCCAGAATGCCACCAACATTTAATCATCTGGTCCTGGTCCATTAGCAGCAGTTACTCAACATTTCATTACAATCTGTTTCCAACTTTTGGAGTTATTTTGCTAGCAGAAAGACAAAAAAACAAATAGAGAGACAGATAAACGCCAACATTATCCAAATCGTTTCTTCTTTAGTTCACAACATGGAATATTCCTTTACAACCCGCAGAGGGTTTGAAACCTGTGAGACAGGTAAAAACAGACAAGGACTGTTCCTGATTAGCATGTGTTCTGTGTGAGACCTTCCAGAGCACTAAATGTTATGTAGCATGGCACAAGAAAACCAAGATGTTTTCACTGTATTATTTGCCGAGCAAATTTATTAAAAAATTCTTTTGAAAACTGCTTTCTGGGTGGCTTGTCCTTAATCTCAAACATGAGGAGATGTGGAGTGAGTCCAACACAAACCTCACTCGCCCTCCGTAGGTAATGTCCTTGTTCTCTGGATTCCGCACAAAATGCGTCTGTTTTCCTTGTAACGCTGTTTATGTAGCATGTGGCAAATCGCAGCCGGTTATGTTGCAGTAAACAACATGATAAAGGAGCTGGGGGGGTTGTATGGGTTCACCTCTCTTCTTTTTTGCACTGCACAGTTTGAGGACTTTCCATAAATGGGCAGAAACTCGTTGAAGTGAAGTCGTGAAGGTGAAATTACACGTAATTAATTTCAACGGGAGGGCAGCCGTGGCTGAGCGCAGGCAGCGTTCCCATGGTTCATATCAGGGTTGATGGCGCTTTCAACCCCTCCCTCCCCTCCCCCTCAGGGCTTGAATAGAGGCCTTTTTTTGCTGTGGATGATCTTTCAGGCCACTTTGGGACGGGATATCTGGTCTGTGCACCTTCTGGGGAACGCGCATGTGTGGAATACAGAGCTCTCTGTCCTAATGCTGCCTGACAGCTCATGGCTGCCGCCTTCTTGAAGGAAGGTGTCGGCTTACAGGCGGCGGCGGCGGTGGCTGGCACCAAGAGTTCACCGAGTCCTCCAACGGTAGCAGAGGAGGGCTCGGCTCGGCCTCAGCGCCCTGTACTCTGGCCGGTGTAACGTTTCAGCAGGTAATTAGATTACTAATGTAGTGTGAAATGACACTGACGGGGTGTTTCGTCTCTGCTCGTCGAGGTCACCTGTGTGTGTGTGTTTTTTTTTTTTTCTTTCTCCCCCAAGGAGCCACCAATGGCTGCACTGGGTGATGTTACACTGGTGTCATATGTGCCGCCTCCAAGGTCTCCTGCACTTGCCAGTAAAAACAAGTGCCTTATAATGACTCCCCACCTCCATCTCAAAGGTGCTCTCACACTCATTCCAAGGTTGTTTCAGAATAAAACAATTATACACAGAGCGCACACAGGTTGTCGTTTCTTCGTGACCTCCCAAACACTCACAATCGCTTCCAGCTGTCTAGTTAGGACGCGTTGGGAATATTTCCTAAGTCGCTTTGGTAACAGCCGTACAGTTGATTAGCGAGGTCTCATTCCAGAGGTGAAAGATAATTGTCCTTCAGGCTCCAATAAATCTCATGTTTGCAGAGTATTTCGCTTTCCTCCACATAAAAATGGCAAAATGTCACAGACCTGTTTTCAACTAGTTCACTGTTACAGAAAGTGGTGGGTTCACGAGGTTACACAAGTTCAGAAATGATGAATTCAAGTGTTTAGATCAGGGAGGATTACGTATGTGAAGTTGTCTTTTACACATATCTGCCCAATAACTCTTTTTAGATCAGGTGTTTCAGGCAGCACACCCCTGTGGTCACATGACTTCATGACTTCGGTGTTTTTCATGCTTTTCCGATTTGATTTCTCACTCATTTTCCAGACATGATCATCTCAATCCTCATTCGTACCAGTTTAAGGGGGGAAAGCACTAAAATAGAAAAATAATTTGGCAGAAATGTTTGACACAGTATTTCAGCTCTCTCATTCAGTCGTTTTAAAATATGGTTTAAAAGTGCCCACATCTGACCCACTGGTGGCGCTAGAGTGCTGCAGGTCGATACATTGACAAGAGGAACCGTCTCGTTTGTTGTTTAATGTTCACAACAGTTTAATCAGCCATGAAGAGGAGAAAGAAAAAGAAACAAACTGTTGGTCTAGAAAGTTATTTAGTTTGGCTGTTTGGGTGGCGTGTGACCTGAAAATAAAATGTCAAAGATCATATTTATTATGTCTATTTAAGGACAATCCCTGAAAACCTGTTTAAGTTGAATTCCGAGGCACCTGTAGATGCATCTGAGAACATGTGAAGGTGATTTAAAAGGGTTTGAATGGCACTTAATGTATTTTTCTTCAGGGAAAAGTTTGCTCAGGCTTGGAACCCATTTCCTCATCATGTGTCAGGTCCGAAGGGCCCCAAAAACTGCCCATCACGCTTATAAAATCACACTCCCTTCACTTCCTCTTCCCCATTTCCCAGCAGCTCACGCTCTTAAAACACGCAGCAGTAGATGGAATCCTGAGGACACAGACAGGAAGTATCCTAATTTCCCCTCGCTATTAGCAAAACATGGCTAAATGTGTGTTTCTGCTGCATGCGTGCACCGTCACACGACACGTCGGATGCAGACGCACATCTGGTGACAATCAGGACTATTGAGCTTGACAGTGTAACTGTCAGCACGCATCTCCTGCAACAAAGCATCGACTGCTGCTCCCTTACGTTACCCAGAAGCCTCTTTGTCGTCCCGTGTGGTTTGACAGAGCCTGTTTGTACAGGTCAGTCTCTAATGACGTTTCTCACGGGGATCAGAAGGCACGGCAGCGTTATTGATAGAGAGTATTTCAAACATAGGGCAACTCAGTTTATTCACCTTTCTCCATGTAAAGCACACCAATTAAAACACTGAAGAACCAATAAATTATGAGAAGCACAATAAAAGGACATAGAGGGGAAAAAGCTAGACTGAGTATAAAATAAGAGGGCACCACAAAATAAAATCAAATTCCTCAATCAAAGGGGAGGAGTGAGGAACAGACATTTCCACAGAATGCAGGTGGAAGGATGATATGTGACATCATGGAGGTTTAAATAAACACCGAAACACGGCGTTTACTAGTCTGTGTTTGTTGTCAGTCAGCAGCATAATCACTGCGTGAAACCACACCAGTCTTCTTAAGAGCTATTTCAAGAGACAATGATGACAAGGCTGGAGCCTCACTTGCCAAGTCTGATTTCTGCTTTTGCTCCAAATTGACAGCGTTCTTGTGGTACCATTGATAAATATGTGCATTTTTCGATGAAATGTCATCATCCAGAATGACGTTTCATGGCATCTTAGAATGACGTACATTGATATGATAAATAGAATTCAAAGATAACAGGAAGTTGATGCATTAAAAAAAATCTTGGAGTCAGCTAGTGTTGTGTGATTCATTTATTTGTTAGTGCGGTTCTCAGATCTGCTCACTTTCAGTCGTTATCGCTTGAAGTAAACAAAGAAAAACACTGATAACCGGAAAAAAACTCAACACTGCGGCGAGGTTCAGTGCAGGGAAACACAAACGTATAAACATCCTGGATGGCATAGGACAGCATAGGACGCCCACATCGGATACGGGTTAGTCTGCGTCAGCATTAACCCGACGACTTATTTCTACTAACAAACGATCATGTTTCTGACATGATGCATCACGTAAATGTTCTCCACAAGCCCTGTAGACCATTTTACAAGCGCTCTCTCTCTGATGCAGTGTAAAAGAAATGATCGTAAGGGTCTTTAGAGTGGCGTGACGTGCAACGACGACGCAAGAAAAAAACAACAAGATGGAATCCACACGCATCCCAAATTCCCTCACAGTCCCTGACCACTTTGTTCTCACATGGGGTGAAAGCTGTGGGTTCAAATTCCATCCGTTCGACATTGGACAGAGCGCTGTGAGTGTTTGCTTTTCCCTCCAGACTCTTCGATGGTGCTGTGATTTCTTTATGACTTGCCAATAGAGAGAGGCATTAAATCTGTTTGCACTGGCTGCACTGAAAGCGCGTACATATGTTTCATTTCAGCTCAGATAAAACCACAGCTTGTCACTCCCTTCAGTCCAGGGCACTGAAAGGTGTCTGTCTCTGCTCTCTCATTTATGTGCTTTTCGAGGGTTTACAGGTTTTAATGTAGTTTACATACAATGATGGCGAGGGAGTCGCTTTTAATGTTTATTTTCTTGGCTGTGGGACAAGTGTGGATCTCCTGCTCGCCATGCTAACGTTGTACATTTCCTCCGGGTACTCCAGCACTCCTGAGTGATACTTTAAACACATTCAGCTTGTGTATGTTTCAGTCAGAACCCAAGTGTTGGCTGACAAATATCGAATTGAAACATCGCCCACTGTGACCTGATAATGGATAATAAAGCTCGCTCAGTAGAAACCTCCATCAGTTTGATGTAAAGTCTTGTTGCGCAGAACAGTTTAAGTACATGAAACTAGCGCTGAAGAAATCAGTCAGCATCAACTTATCTGCCGTGCTGAGTGAAGGGAACATTCTGGGAATCATTAGTTCCTCATGTCCAGGATGAGAGATGCTTCTGCTGACAGATGTGTGCCCTGACACTGACCATAGACCGTCTCTGATATTTAACTAATTCTCCAATCTCCCCGTTCCAGAAAGAACATTCTGGCCCCAACCGCAAAGTCGTGATCACGTCTAATTAGTGAGCGCAACCTAGAGCGTGAGGAAAATGTCTCCGCTGACGTGAAACAGTTACACAGCACAGGACTGCGGAGTTCGGGACCAAAGGAGGCCGATCATCATGAACGGCGCAGATGAGATGACACGTTTGACTGAAAGGGAAACATCCTGGTGTATTTTTCTTTCTGCTGCACAGTAACAGCAGCAGTATAACAGTGGGTTTGTGTAAGCGCCTGATGTCCCCCGGAGGGCCGGAAATCTGCCAAACATCACAGAAACACAAAAAATATTATTGTCAGTGAATAAATGACACCCTCTTTTATTTATGCTATCTGAAAATGTGCCTGTCAACACCGCGACATTGTGCATCAGCTGGTGGGAAGAACGCTTCTTGTTTGAATTATCTGTAAATAAGAACAAAACGCTGACTGGTATCAAGAATCCTGTCAACGTTGTGATGCTCCTGGTTGACTCAGGCTAAGCGTAACTCAGCAGCTAACTTTACAGCAGTTAGCTGCAACACTTTCCCCCCACCCAGATAAAAGTGTTCAGTTTGTGAATGCAATGCAAACATGAGACTTTGCAGTTTTTCATTTGCAGCGTGCATCCACACCGACGGGAATGGACAGACGGCTGCGACATCGTGCACTAATTCCTCATTTGACAAGAGAGCAAAAGTAAGGCGATATTGAAGGGACAGGGAGTTCTCCTGGAACCTCGAGCACTGAGCTGTAAGTATTATATGATAAGAAGAACTGGAACCTGTTTTAATTGATGGAGAATTTACATTGCAGCCAATATACAGTGAAGAAAAGATTTATTTGCCCGCACGAGGGAAATTAGTGTGGTCACAACAGCAACGTTGTTGTGCAGTAAGTAGTATAACATGAAATATAAACAGGACGTAACAGAACTCTGAGTAAACAGTCAATGCAAAAGAATATGGGGGGTGTACAGAAGAAAAAAATGACATCACTATAGTAAACAATGATATCGTTATATTGAAATTATTCGATAGTTGCACTGGTTCAGACCATGTTTTATCTATATGAGACATTTTTATGCCCAAATGTTGGAGGTAGAAAAACCCTGGAATCACCCCCACATGAAAGACCGACAACCATTCATGCACACACTCACACCTAAGGACAATTTAGAGTGACCAATTAACCTCATCATGCTGTTGGGAGCTGGCAACAAGTTTGCCCATTGACAGCTGAGATGGGCTCCAGGACACCCGTGACCCGTAACCCGAAAAAGCAGCAGATCATGAATGAACGATGAAGATCATTTGTAAAATGGTATGTTCACCAATTCACACATTCCTACGCACACACACACACACACACACACACACAGCGACTCCCGCAGTGCTAATGTTTAGAGTGTTCTAAGATGGTATTTCCTGCTGACACATCCAGATAAATGATGTGTTGAGTTGTGATGCCCGTCTGTTTTCACTGTGGCTCTTCTCAGACTTTCACCTCGCATGGCTGCACATTAATCCAACTCCTCTCGCCATGCTGCTGAGGTGATCATGTCATGTTTTTATAGTTGAATATTGTTTTTACATTTGCAACAGCAGCATCATTGTATAATGGTAATAAAGACTTCTGTTTGTCACAGATGATCCACATCACACAGGCTCCGTCCTCGTTTTCATGGACAGTCATAGCAAACATGGCCGGACGTTTTAATAATGAAGTCAAGGTAAAACATATGGACTCATGGACCTGTTGGTCACTAACAGGCCACGTTATGGACGAGCCAGAACTTCCCCAGGATTCAACCAGATCGTCCTGGACGTCTTTTAGACCAGTGTTTCTCAGTTTATCTCAGACCAAGAACCTCTGATCCCTTTTAAGCCACCGATACATGATGATTTTTCCTGTAGGCTCGCGAATGTTAGCTTGACCGTTTTCACTGGGAGCACAGACCACAATTTGAGAAACCTGGTTTGAGACGGCATGTTACATTTAAGATGACACAGTCTGATCAGGTGGAGACAAAAAGCTGTAACTCTCCATCAATCCCCTAACTTTATCATCAGGAGCTGGAATTGTCGATGTAAGATATATTTCTGGTTAAGAAACAAGGAGGTTAAATGAACACGTAGGGTAGATTCGCATAAACATACAATCCTGTCTAATGGCTTCCTGTCTTTCTGAGGTTTCATCCATTTTTCCTCCCGAGAATCAAGAGTCTGAGGATGAAAGGTGTCTCACACGGCCTAAACTGTTCAGACCTGACAGTGTGTTTGAGTTAATCAGTTAAACAAAAACAGTTTCAGGTTCCAATGACATTCATACATTCAAACAGATGTAGGAGGCTCATGTAAAATATATGGTATATTAGTACAAATAGTTAAAAATACATGTCACTTGTGGTGGATTTAAAAAAAAAAATAGACAAAGACCATCAAGGTTTTTCTGCACTAGATTAAAATGACGCTGGTACCTTGAAACTGAAACTGCCAGCTCATGAATAAGTTCACTATGAGCAGACGAAATGATAAAACCACAGTCCATTTTATGGTACTTGGTCATTTCAAACGACTGTGTGGAAGCTTCACCTTCCAAAGAAAACTGGGGCATGAACGGATCAGATCCAATTCACTGAAAATCGATGTTTTCCGAGCATTCGACGTATACTGAGGTAGACGTCCCTCTGGATCGTCTGCGTCGGTCTTCACTCACCATGAGAGGTGAGCTTCAGATATATGTGAAGCGAAGTGGTTTCCTCTCATTATCAGCGTAAATCAAACCGATAGTTTATTAAGGAGATAATAGAGTAAAAGCACTTGTGACACCCACATCCACCTGAATCCGTCCAATAATAGCTCGTCATTCACGGGTAGCGAAGGGGCGCATGCACAGGAGAAATTACTTTCCCATAAACCACAACGTCTGATAGTAATGTCTTCATGTGTGATTTAACCCCATAACCTCAGCCGCATTTTCAACGTTACTATTGTTTTATATATTTCAGCACATATCACATGACGACACAGAGGCATATTTTGAATATTTGTTTTAAATGTATCCAGGCATGTTTCAGTTGTGGTGTGGCAGATAGAAGATGGAGGGCCTGTTTGTCTTGGAGGAGAGCTGAGTGCATTTCTAGTTTATTGGCTTTTAGTATGAAACGTGGTGCCTGAAGCCTGCAGGCAGAAATGTAAAAAATATATATAAATCAGCTACCAGACAGAGAAATAGTATGCATGTAATATGTGGTAGTAAGTATGTCTGCAGTCTATTCTGTACAAGATCAGCTTGTTAGCCAGTGATGGTTGTAATTAGAATGTAGATGAGAGAATGAGAGGAAGGCTGAGGATCAAACCAGCAGACTGGGTTTGTGAAACTGGAGCTCAGCAACAATGGATCCGAGTGCTCTGTGCTTAAACATTAGCTGCATGCTAACGTCAGTTGGTTCATGAATTTGCATGATTTAGAGACGCTTCATTCGTCTTTTGCTGTATCCCAACATCAATACCTGTAAATAAATCAATCAATCAATCAAATGCATCCAGAGACAGACATGGACAGACATTTATTCAGCTACTTCAAGTCAAATGAACCGTATATGTCCTGTGGATCTCATGCTGTTAGCATGTGGTATGTAGTAGTATGTACATAAGTATGCATTGCAGTGCAGTCTATTCAGTGCAGGATCAGCTTTTTACAACCAGGTTCAATTCCTGGTCTGGGGTTTGTTCTGTGAGGAGTTTCCATAGACTCCCTGTGTCTGCATGGGTTCTCTCCAGGTACTCCAGCTTCCTTCCACCAAGCATGCTGAGGTGAATTGGCTGTGAATGTGAGACCTGTGGAGAGCAGGCAAGTTGTCCAGAGCCTGACGTTCACCAGTTGGCAGCTGGGATCAGCTCCAGCACGACCGAGACCCGTAACCAGAGCAAGTGGCAGATAATAAATGAATGAACATATTTAGATATAGTGTACTTTAGTTTATAGTTCATAGTTCAGTATTTTTGATGTATGACTGCATTGTACTTCAATGAGACTTCTTCAGTAATTCACCATCCTGAATATAAAAATCCATATCTGTAATCATGCTGATGATTCATATGATAAGAGACTGATCAGCTTGCTGGAAAAGTTTGAGTGAAGAATGCAACGCTTTCTAAACATACTGGATTTGTGTAAATAATCTTGCAGATGTGAGTGACTCTGCCAGAGATGATCACCCATGGAACAAACATGTAGCTGCTAAGGATCCAGATTAACGCCAGCGTGTGTTAACACACTAACCCGGTTCAGTCACACGGCTCCACTGGCGTTTGTGAATAACCGCAGTGCCAGTCAACAATCCGCAGCTCGACCTCCAGGTGAGACACTTAGCGTCCTACTGCACCCATGTGTGTTTGAATCCCCTCTGGCCGGCCGTAAAACAAAACCATTCCTCTCACCCTCATTCGTCAAGTGTCTTGTTGTGACCCAGTCATCCTTTATGTCCACTGAGGGGAACCGGCTGAGGTTCAGCGGGAAGGGAAATGAAGGGAAATGCCGTGAAGACTGCAGTGACTTTTATGGGTCTGACACCGTTACTGACGAACAGGATGGATCGCCCGAGAAATGTGACTACTAATGATGAAATGAGCACCGAGGGCAGCGCAGCAGCATCCATCACTTCAAATGTGTTGTGAATTTTGTTGATCATCTGCTGTTGTTGTAACCCCTCGCTCTGGATAACGGCAGGAATGCCGGCCAGCAACAACAGCGGTTGCAGCTACTGTGACTTCGCCTTCAAGTCTTCGCTTAGGTCCGTCTGGCCAGCTCATACATCACCAAGCAGAGAAATGCGGAGAGGTAGGAAACATCTGCCCCGCTCAGACAGTGGCTGCTTTATCCTCTGATGTTCAGACGGGCTGGAGAGGAGCTGGTGAAAGCTCTAACAGGCCGTTCATCCTCTGCTCGCCATGACAAGATTGAACCTTTCACCATGTGTTACTCTACATTCAGGCCTCTTGTGGTTGGTGGAAGAAGCCAGAGGATTTCTCACAAACATGTGGCTCAGTGTTCGTGGGATTTGGTGTTTCACAGCTGAGACAATTAGAAGAAAAACTATTTCAGGTGCAAGTAAGATGTGAAATCTCTAAAAAATATATATCGTCCTGTCATTGGACTAGCAATTTATGGACAGTGATACTTTGGATTTTTCCTTTCTAGTGTGCCCGAGTTTGACATGTCCTCATTTATTCTGTATGTCTGCTCTAGGTTGACTTAGTTGGTGGTTCCAGCTCACCAAGGAACGTAGGTTTGTTCTGAAGGAACCACGCATGCTTTCTTGGTCAAGGAATCTATTGATGAGAAATACGGTTAGAGTCAGTTAGAGCGCTGGTACTTTTCTCGTTTGCGTCCAATAATCTTCCTGCTCACCCTCTGGTGTCTCATGTCTGAATTTCAGTCCCAGTTCAGCCACTCTCTTGTGTGCTCTTGTGTTGTGTTCTTGTTGTTTCCATTGTTTGTCCCTCCCAAATAAACACATGTTGCTGCCTCCTGTTTTGTCCTATTAGTTTATTAGCATTTGGATCATAGCAATATCTGGACTGACGTGTGGACTCATATCATTACAAAGCGTTAACTACTTCTGTTTTGTCTATTGAAATCCAGACGAAGATCTTCAACATGATTAAATGTATTGAGAAAATGTCCAGCATTAAATGGGGACGTCCGAGTTAAACTAGTCCAATGTACTAGATACTGCATACAATACATGCAATGCATTACAATACTGCATCATTGACATAAACAGTAACACTAAATGATGTGTTTTGATATAAGATACAAGGAGAGCGACAGAGAGAAACTTTTGATTTTGGTGTTGTAGCTTAGCATCGTACAAACATAGAAGACACTACCATCGCATTTATTGGCTCTTTTGTCATAGTAAGCCTTGTCGAAATAAGAGACATGTGACATCTGTGCATCAGTGTTGTTCTGCCTGCAGCTTTATGTACTTTGGCACAGTAAGCTAAATGCTAACTTTAGCTTGTCCAACTGAGGCTGCCTGTACTGCCTTCGGACTTCGAAATTCAGACTTTGCTGAAGAATTTACCACCTTGAGTATCTATATAGCTCCAACAGTGTTTGTGTGCCAACCCATTGAAACATCCAGCTGCACTGCTAGCGTGGCGAAAAATTACTCTCAAAATATTCAGCACTGCATGCAAATGTCAAAAGTGTTTGGTTTTCAAATCCTTTCTTCTCATCTGCGTAGCGCCGCCTGACCCAAGTTTCCAAGGAGAGATCCTGCTAAACAAATACATACGGTGCTACATGGCTCCGCTGTGAGACAGGGTGACTACTCATGAACGTTTACACGCAACAAGAGAACATTAAACTCAGAGAACAACTTCATGGTGATTTGTTGTCGCCTGTGTCTGGCGGCTCCAGCATCCCGTCTGTGAGAAAGAAGTTAGGCCACGTTGTAAAAGTCAGAGCAAACCACCCTTACGTTCCACCCTGACATCAGTTATTAGACTCTGCAGGTTAAACTGCTTCACAAGTGCAAACAATGGCTATTTAATGGCATGAATGCTGACACAATGTACACAGATTTGATGGGAAATCTGCAGACAGAAACCGTCTCAGACTTGAGAACGTGGTTCTGCTGATTCAAAGTGACACCGCCTCAACTCTGCACGATTCCCACCTCATTTTATCTTTACTTCTATGAGTGACAGTGACAATTTGATTGGAGCTGTAGTTCTTTTTTAAAAAATGGTGTGGCAGCATCCAGTAAGATAAACACAATGATTTAACCCTTCGTTCACATCTGGAGGACGAGGTTCATTTGATGGACTGCAGCTGGTGCATCCTAAAATGTCTCTGCTGGTCCTGGACATGAGGCTCTGGCTGGTGACAAATGTTAGCGTCGGCAGTGTTTTAGGAGGCTTTCACACCTAAAAGTCCCCACCAAGGTCCAAACCAAGGTTGGTGTCTCCATCTCATCCTTGGTTCTGGTTTCACTCTGCATGAACGCCAGTACTGATGTCTACTTCGTTTCCCTGAACTGGACATTGACTGGCTGGAAGGAGGCGTGACAATGACATGGTCACAACACCAAAGCGCTCAAATTAGCTAGTTAGCATTGTTTACCACTTAGCAAAGAAGGCTAATGAATAAACGCATCATGACAATGTCGCTGTTATGGTGTTACTACAAGCAGCAACATATGGAGCCTAGACTGGTTATCTCAGATTCGGATCAATGTCCTGGTCATGTGGAAGCCGGTAGGAAAGGAGAAGATGGCTGCTAGCTGTGCTGAGGGCCAGGAGAGTCTGGGAGAGTCCTGTGGCTTATGTTTACTCCTGGTATTACAGTCTTCAGCCTCCACATGAAGAAGAAAGTTCCTGTTAAAGCACAGAAAGTCCAGACTATCCAAAAAAAAGCTTTCACACTGCAAAAGTCTGAAATTTGGTTCAGTTTGGTCTGAATCATGACCACCTCTTTTGGGCGGAAGACATTTTGGTTCTTTAGTCTGGACCATTTCATTGACTCTTGTTTTATTCTCAGTCCCAATCCACCACAGGTCTCTAGGTCATAGGTCACCAGGGAGGTGGGACATGTCTAGCAACACACCGTGTGTGTCATGCTGGTGGTCTTGCACTCCAACATGACAACCAAAAGGCCTATGCAGTTGTTGGGTCTCAGGAAGAGGTCAGTGGTCCTGCAGAGACAGTGTCATGGTTACATACTGTATATACATCATCTTACGCCTCAGATGCAACATCACTGTTTTTCCATTCTGTTACACCACATGTCATGTTCATAGTCAGCTGTGGAAAATTCTGGCATTGCGCTAAAGGAACATCAAGTGTGAGGTGAAAGAAACCCACTCTCTTGTTTATGCTCTTGCAATTCAGGATCAGACGCAGCCAGAAATCAAGACTGGCCAGTTTGCCTTGCTAACATTTTTGCATCCTATGTCTGTAAATGATTCCCAGGCGGCTTCTCCTCCCCTCCTACCAGGAGTGGGATTTACAATGAGATTATGGGGGCTCCCCTTTGACCCCAGGGACTGTGTTCAGTAAGAGTCTACCTTTTTTTTCCTCCCTTCCTCCAACTCTCCATCCGCCGACAGCACCAAGAACAATGGCTGATTCTCCTGTGCCAGTGCTCCATTACGGGGCCTGTGGCTTGGCAGTGCACCGGGCCTCAGATTTCAACCACATGTACTGCACTCAAATCAAAAGAATCAGCCTTGGCAGTTTGGACGCATAGCTGAGGGAGACACACAGAGCTGGAGGGAGAGGACGACTGAGAAAGAAAAAGAAACGTGATGTAAGGAGTAAATAGTTGAGGGGACAGGGAAAGTGGAGAAAACACAAAAGGAAATACAGAGGTGGAAAACGCTTCAAGGAAAACTAGAAGAGCAAACAAAGATTACGGCTTTAACGCCATAAAGTCCTGACGCAGACATATCAACTCTCAGGGGAGCCATTTTGAACGTCAGTAAGGGATGACCTCACCTTAACCCCGCCCTCTGGCTGCCCCCACTGAACTCCAACTGCCATTCCCAAATCCCACGGACAGTAGCAGCACGTCGACTTTGTTCATCCGGGCCCATTTGTATTTTTTTTCAGGCTATCCATCATGTTCCAAATGTGTGTGTGTCGTCATGTGGGACTGTCGGCAAAAGCTGAAATATCTGCTGAGAGATTATGAAGAGGTAGAATAGCAAGTTAAAAAATAAATTATGGCGTTGCCTGTGTTTTCCAAATGACTGCTGAGATTTCTGGCGCTGAACTATGTGTCTGCTTGGGCCTGAGCCGGTACATCTGCACCTCGGAAGTTCACTGTCAAATACAATTTGGACGTCAGAAACAAATCTGTCATTAATGTGACAACTCAGACTTGGATACATTTGCGTTCCTCCTTTATGGTGCGAAAAAAGAGTCAAGACACGCATCACAGGTCCGTTAGGAAGTGTGTTTTTTAGTTAGATCTGCTGCAAACAGGTCATCTGAACCAGATTTGGAAGCTTTGTCAACATGCAGACATGATCTATCTTCTTCAGTATCTTCTGGAGCGATGGAGCCTTCACTGCCAATATTTTATGGATAAACAGGTTTAGAAGTTTATCACCTCTTGAATCTTAAAGCATTTTCCTAGATGATCGAAAAAAGAGAACACACACACTCAAATCCCTTTGTGTTACGTCTGCCAGATCAGCTCTGCGGGAGGGAAAGTGCATGTCAGGACAACAGAGGAGGGCGGAGCAGGCACGTTTCGTCTTGGCCTCAGTTCTCAGGTTGTTTGTCAAACAGTGTCTGGAGGGAGCGCTAGGCGGGCAGGCCAACCGACGAGGGGGGGCATTCCACAGACGAGTGTATGCGGCAAACTGCAGCTGTAACAAGAGCTCAGGCAACCTGACACTCCTAACAGATGTGTCCGAATCTCAAGAGACCCTGTTTCCACTTTGACATCATTTACTCTCACTCTTTTGCATCGCTGCCTAATCTTAATTTATGATCCCAACTGGTGTATTCTCAAGAACTGTCGCTCAATTACACTTAACTAGCTTAGATTGGGGTTGAAGGTAAAGTGCAACTTTGGGTTGGTGGTAAATAAATGAATGCATCATCACAAAAAGCCTGTTATCCTGATATCTTGCGTTCCTCATAACCATGATGGTTTGTATGATGCTTTAAAAAGCTAATAAGATAGCACAGCAACATGGGTATGAATTCTGGGTATGCTGTCAGTTAAAGGTGACATGTAGTTTAAGCCCCCAGTGTCATAATAAATGTCACAAATAGCTAGGGCAGACAAACAAAAGTACAAAAGTACTTGTACTCGCATATGATATGATATGAGTAAAACTTATGCTTAAACATATGGCAAATATAAAAAGTGAAATCTACGACTCCAATATTTCAATTAAATTGTCTCTTATGTATGAAAAGATTTGCGCTTAACTTTGACATTCTGAAACAAAAAGCCATTCCTCATGTCATTAGCTAAAGCTTTAGCCTTTCATTGCCTCGGCAGTCGTCCTGCTGCGTCTTTATTGCTGACAGAAAACTCCCAGCCGACATTTTTGCTTGCAGGTGAAATATGTTATGTCTCCTGCACGTGGCCGGAGAAAGTTCTCGCTGCAACACGACTGTAAGCGGATTCATCTGGCAAATCCCTCCCTGACTCCTTAACTCCCCTTATTTTTCCAAGTCGGCCATATAATTTAGGACTGCAAAATGGTCTACAGTTTAACATGCTTGGTAAATCTCCAAGTGCGACTACTGAGCGCTGCCTCCTGACAGACGTTGACCACACCTGTGTGCCTCGGACGGCTCAGCGTTATTTAGTATTCTGCGGATGTTTCACACCGATGCGAGAGATTAACGCAATCAATTTAAAACGGCCCATGTTCCAGAGGCGTACAGTGTAAGACAGTGGCTCTTTGTGTCAGCCTGTGACAAAACAAACATTTATCTGAAATAGTTACCAGATTAAGTTCATGTTGGGAGTGTCTCCTGTGCAAAGAGTTAAATGTAAACAGCCAGATGAGGGCAAACTGAAAGATTCAATTAGGAGGCTATTTTAGAGTCTTGTAATATTTGCAGTTTCTGACAATCCCTCCCTGACTGATTTAATACTCTGAATTGTGTCTTTTCATTTGCCAGGATCTAATGGCGAGTTAGCACAGCAAGAGCTCCTGTGGAAGGCCAAAACTAACACGAGAGGTATTTACATTCGGCTCTCTGGTCAAGGACTCTGACGAGAAGTGACCCTGCGGTCACAAGGTTGTCTGGTTGAGTACAAGCAGCAGCTGGTACAATTAAGCAAACACATATTTAACCTTCAAAGTGCTCTTGAGCAAGGCACCTGGTGGAGGTTCATTAGTGATGCTCAGTTGTGTGACGCTGACATCAGGGAGCAGCTGCTCTCAAATTTCCATGTGTAAAAACCATCACTCAGTGCAAGTACTTCCCCGGTTCTTTGCCAGGAACACACAGCGAGCGAATCCCTGATCTCTGTTCTAATCTGCAGACTTGTAACTGTAGATTAGTAACGTGGAGTAGATAAGTCCAGTGCTGAGCACAGGCGATACGCCGGCCCTTTCTGAAAAACTGCATGTGTAGACATACCACACTTTGTTATTAGATTATGCTTTGATATTTGAGTTGAATTCAAACTAATCATGTTGTATAGATTTGTCTACCAGTAGGGGGCAGCATATCAAAGGCTTTTAATGCGCAGACGATCATAAAAAATCCCCCAAACTGTTCGCCTCACTTGCAATGGAGAACTCTTTATTCACAACATTTTGGTGCAAAAGCCTTCATCAGGTTATGTTTTTTTACACTAGGAGCATAAATAAAAAACAGAATATTGATTGAAAACCTGCTAATAAATGAGAAAAAAGTGATAAATATAATCAAATAAGAAATATGTGTTGATGTGGAGGAACAATGACGAATCGATAGAAGTGTTTTCAACTTGTCTTCTAGAGCCTGTGCCGAAAACAAAAAGGAGAAAGATATGAGGAAAATATAAAAAACAGTACATTCTAACTGGTTATATACAGTTTTCAACTCAGTTCCATCTAGTGACACAGTGGCAAACTATTTCAATCATGGGTTCCACATACTGTCTATAATAAACCATCGAAAAGCAAAAGGTGATCTGGAACTAAATCTGTGGGTCTGTGGTTTAACTACTAGTTAGCTCAAGTTCAGATTTCTTCATGGTTTCTGTATTCTTTAAAAGTCATTTATTGGCACTTTTCCACTACACAGTTACAGTTCAGCACGGCTCTACTCGGACTGGCAGGACACAGAACTCTGCACTACTCCGGTAGTGCTTGGGACGGCCCTCTGTCGGTAGTGACCAATCAGACTGTTTACTACAGACTCAGCTCGTACAGAACCCCAACGGAGGTGTTACTAAAAAAAGTAACAGGTACAAGATTCTATCACCAAGGGAAGTACAAAAAAGCAGGGTAGAGTTGAGTCGTTGCTGGAACCCCATTTGTCTAGTCTACACAAATTGCTCCTCAGTGACCTGCAGACGTGTAGTCAGTCAGTGAGACTCTCCAAACAGACAGCCAACCTCACAGCAGTCGCTCAGTGTTTGACAAAGCCATACAGACATTTCTGTGTTTAAATCTCATTTTCTGTGTGAAATTAACCAGCTTGGCACCTTTCTCATGTCTGCAGTGGTCTGTTTTAAAACACAGGTAACAGGCTTTAATGACTTTGGGTTGCTGGAAAAATAAAAAGAACTGCAATGAAAAATCCAGCAGCCTACTCATACATATTCTGGATTTCAGGTTTCCCATAAGTGATGTTGGTGTTTGGAGCTGCTGTCTCTCCTGGCGTCCTTAATGAGACCTGCAGATAGAGCGGTATTGGCTCGGAGGCACCGACGTTCAATAACATCCTTCTCCACTGCAATATGTACACCTGGACATGGCGAAGCAAAGCAAAGCAAAGACTCCCTCTGCGTCGCCCGTCCTCCATATTTAGGCCCCTGTTTCATTATGGGAGCTTAGACAAGCGTAGCGCACATGGCAACGTGCCGACTGTGGGGGAATAACGTGCAGCTACTCGAGTTTCAGATTCCTGACCACTTGTCCTGAACTCCACAGCAGACGTCCCTCTTGAACAAAGGGTGTGATGACAAGATGTCCATAAATACCGCGGCAGGCGTAATGAGTGTATTTAGGTTAAATGGCCTGGAGAAACGCAGGGATAGACAAACACTACTTTTCATTAATTACTCCCTGGATGACGTGTGTGAGATGATGAACTTTATTTGTACAGCAGGAGCAGCAGTGAAACATTGTGCAAATAAAATGAACAGAAAACATAAAATCACTTATCTCCAAATCTCACTCGTGCTCTCTCAGTGTGGTCACGTATTAAATACATTTATTTACTCTGCACTATAAATCATTACGCTGTGCTTGCGGCTTGGCCTCATGATTAATTGCTGTTGATTTCCAGCTAATCGTTAGCGGATGAATAGAGCTAAAGAAAAGTTATTGCAAATCGCCAATCAGGGGCCACCAACGTTTCGGCTCTAAATGCAACAACAAACCTTTTTAATAGTGTTATTTTCAAATTAAGTGTGTATAAAATAAGTGCAGGTTATTAAAATGTTGGACAGCCAGTCGTAGCTCTGGCTCGTAGAGCCGGCCGGTAGTAAAACAATGCACAGGGCAATTATTTTTGGCAGGGTTATTAAAAGGCTGCAGATGTGTTTGGTACTAATCTGTGGTTCTGTTACGCTCAGTTTTCAGACCTGCATGCGTCATGTAATCATCGCTTCCGTTTACAGTAAAGACCTGCCTGTTGGAGCTCAGGTGAAGAAAAAAGGCTCAATGGGTTTTCTGCGAAGGTTTTCTGCAAAGGTTAAGCATTGGCAGGCGGCGTTGTTTACCTCACCGTAGGTTTTTCTGTTGTCTATTTTGTCGTGATTGATGCCCCGGATTTTTTGGAACAGTTTTGCATTTGTTCCTGTCTGAATGACTCGTCTCATGGTCACACAGGTGACGGTGGTCACAGCGATGTGCAAAATATGGAACTAAAACAACAAAAGACCTTTCACCACATCTGATGAAAGAGATTTGGAAAAATGTCGTTCATGATCTTTAATGGATCCTCATGTGGTTTAAATAACCTGATATAGCTGATAAACTGACATGTTGTTTCTCTGCAGAGTCAATCCAGCGCCATGATGTTTTCCAGGCAACACAGAAATGTGTTTCAGATTCAGCGGTTTCATTTGCGAAGCTTCCACGGGTTGCTGCTATGAACAGCTGTCTAATATCCCAAAGTCAAGCAGTCGGTTATCAATGATTCTTGCGCGTAAATTTTGTTCGGTGTTCTCACTGAATATTTGTACACATGATAGTCTCAATTTGACAGGAACCACATGAACCCAAAGCATCCAAACCTCAGAGAGACATTTCTTCCATCATTCCACGCATCAGGTCTTCCACTAATGGCTGGTGAAAACCATTCAGGTCCCCATGAGACCAACAGCTTCAGCAGGTGGAAGGAACATGTGTAAGTGTGTTTCCTTCCCACAACATTGAAATGTAGCTTCTAATCTTCATTGTTGTTGTCTCGACCTGTTGCAATTTGTGTCTGCAGTCTCAGCCGTCTCCCCTGTGGAGTCTGGTGTTTGTTGTTTGCTGTAACCAATATATCCTGTCTCCAAAAGCAGAGTTCCTTCTTTTTTATTTGATGTGAAAAGCTGTGTGTCTCATATTGACCTGATTGGTCTTCTAGTTGATTTATTATAAAGCCTATGCATTAATGCACAAGATGCAAAAAAGTGCTTCGCTGTCGAGAGCTGAAGGATGGAAACGAGTTGAGATTCAATGAGCATTTAACATAACATTTTGACTCCAAGAAATGATGAATAAATTAAAAAGATACATGTTGATTTATCTATTTGAAAACGTACATTTTTGCGTAAAGGTTTACAGATGTTAAGAGACATGACTTCATTCCATAATACTTCATCTTCTCCAATATTTCATATTTACTGTGGTTTCACTGTTCAGTGTAATTGACCAATATACTTGCTGGACCTTATTTCCACCAGCAAGATGTCACATAGTAGTGAAGGCGGAGTAATACCGGTGATGTAATGCCGGTGTAATACCAGGGAGCTGGAAACTTAACTGATTGTCTGTCGGAATGATGAGGTGTGTGTCTGTATAACCGGTTGTTGTCATTAATCTACCAGAAATCTGATCGTCTTCACGAGCTTCATCTCTGGTGTAAAAGCATGTGGGAAATTATGAAGTTCTAAACACTTGTGAGTGGATTTTTAAACAGCTACTGGTGTTGGTTTCCTTCTTGTGTAAATAAAGTTTTGCCCTTTGTGTGATGTTGCTCATCCATCACTGTCATTTGTAATGATTCCATGGGTCATAAGAAAGTGAATTTTATCAGTTTATTGATTTGATTTTTGGCATGTTTGTGGAACAGATTTTTCCCTCTATCGTCTTCTCCGTAGCTAAGGAAGTATAAAACCCAACTGGTTGTAAAAAATCGAGAGGAGCCAGCAGAGGTGGCTTGGGCATCTGTATCAGACGCCTCCCGAAGGAGGTATTCCAGGCATGTCCCACCGGGGGAAGACCCAGGACACACTGAAGTGACTAGGTTACTTGGCTTGGGGTCCTCCCGAAAGAGCTGGAAGAAGGGTCTGGGGAGAGGGAAGTCTGGGCGTCCCTTCTCAGGCTGCTGCCCCCGCGAGCCGGCCCTGGATAAAGCGGACAACAAAAACAACCACCTATAAGACGTTGCATGAGAGCAGCAAAGGGTTTGATGAAGTCAAAGCGTCTCGTCTTACATTAATGAGGTGAAATATTCCGGCTTGAGTAAACACGAGTATAAACAACATTAAATTTGCCACATTTCTCTGCTAGAAGCAGCCAACATGAGATTTTCCACCTCCTTCTGTTCACACACACACACACACACACACACACACAATAGGGGAGGTTCAGTTTCACTGAAAACACTCTTATAGGCTGACAAACAAAAAATTTAGTAATTATGGGCGCTCCATTCAATGTATTAACATTTTTGTCATCTAGAAATAACAACAGGAACAATTCCCTGCATATTTTACATTCACCTGTCACCGTCTGGTCTGTGTAATTACTGGCGACAGACAGACGTCGACCACTTGGCACCGCTCCCTTTCAACATATTATTGTACTCGCAAACATTTGCTGCAGATTGGACGGATTTATGGAGTGAGGCAGACGGAGAAGGATGCGTTTGGGGTTCGACCTGCGCTCACATGTGGACTTCACCACAGGAGAGTTACACATTACTGGATACACCAGGATGGAGCCAATAAAAATGTAATTTGTCAATGTGGCTCAGCTATTTTATTTTTATTTTAACCCTTCTGTTATTGTCCACTTCAAAAAACAGTTATAATGTTCCCGAGTCAAATTTCATGGTTTAAGTGGTTAAAAAAACAAACAAAAAACCCATTACTTTTTAGCTTCATGAGATATACATGTAATAATTTACACTCATTTTATATCAAAAACACTGACATAAAGTAGACATTCAGCCCTCTTATTTTAATAATTCTTTTTTAACTTCTGTCTCATCTTTTACATTGGGCCATGTTGATTAGTGTCTCATCTCCTCAGTTTCAGTCATCACTTAAATCACATTAAATCACATTACATGAGCCATAGTATTTTAAAGTCTCTCTGCAGTGTTTCTCCAACAGTCTGGGCAGATGCGTTTCTTTTTTTTCCCTCTGTCTTCCTTGACACTGTATCATAAGCAATATTTTCATTCAAATGGATCCATTGGAAACGACTCAGCGGGCTGTAGTTCATACTCCAGCCCTGTGGGTGGTGCTTCAAATTCACCAAAAACAGAGAAGAGACGAGGGAGTGTCACTTTTTTGTCTGCCAAGCAAATAGAACTGTCCAAAATGTAAATGTAAAAGTGAGCGGAAAATGATGCTGACCATGTTCCAGTTGCTGTGGTAACAAACCAGGACTGCGAGTTTCAAAGCGGAGCTATGAGACAGACGCAGAAGAAACTGAAAGGCTTTCGACTTTAAATTGAGTCAGGGGTGGGGCGATGACACCTCGACACAGAAAGTATGAGGATTCACCGTGCAGACTTGAAGACGAGGGCGGCGAATGCCACCCTGAGACCAGGTTTGAACAAACAGAACGATGAACAACGGGTGTTTACACAACTAACCGTCTCCATGGTGACGTGGACTTTACACTCCGGAGACGCTGCGCTCTCCTCACACACCAGGGGGCGTGAAACAACATGTTCACCATGTGTTCCACATCACATGGGGTGAAAAGGTACTGAGATAGACCATTTGATTAGCGCTTGTGATCAGGGTGAAATCTAAGAATCTTTCCGTCTCTGTTAAGACTATTGCATGACTGTCGCCTCCAAAAAAAGAATGGAAAAAGAAAGCAAAGGACTAATTTCACGGCTGTTATAACACCGCAGCACCTGCTGTCGAGTGAACGTGGAGCAGCTGGATGGAAATCTAGATGAGAGTGGATTTCAGTGGCGTTTTCTCAACACGCCGACGCCCAAATAAAGAATTTCAATGTATCGAGAACGATCTGCTTCCTCGGATCGCTCGCTGCTTCTTACACCCCTCAGATTTAAAGAGCCCTGAAGGTATTCAGGACGGGCAGAAGGAAAATAAAGAAATCTTTCAGCTCAGCCTAAACACGAGTGCGCACACAGAAGCATAAACAAGGTGAAGCTGGAACAATCGCGCAATTTAAATCGGAGCCTGTAGCCAAAACACAAACATAAGACCTTCCTGGACCGAGAGATCCAAGAGTCCTGCTCCCATTTAAACGTGTGTGTGTGTGTGTGTGTGTGTGTATGCCACCACCAATGTGATGAAAGGTCGATTAAGGTGGGGAACATCTAACTCATAACACAACTTTTCATCAGTTTCCAGCTTCCTTCAATAAAAACTCTGGCAATTGTCTGTTTGGGAAACAGGAAGTGGATTACGTAAAATATATTCCCATTCAGCCAACCATCTGATGACGTCAAATTACCACGCGTCTCTATTTTTTTTTCCGCCATAATTATCTCCCCTCCCCCACCACAACCACCCCGGAAATTGACATTGGTGCCTTACGCACAGCGCGAAGTGGGCGCGCCGCCATTGCAGGTGTATGGTCGATCTGCGCATGCGCAACCACCAGGCGCGGGAAATGGAGATACACGGGAGAAGAAATCCTGAGGTTGATCACGTCATCGTGTCATTTATTGGATTCCAACGTGCACGTCGATGTGGGGGATTGCAGCTGCTGCGCTCTGATGACCGGTGAGATGTTTGACGACTTGATGACAGAAACCGGGACACAAACGGCTCAGAGGCGTCGCGGTGCCATCAGGTGCCATCAGGGTTCCACGTCACCGCCACCCGTGATGGGAAGGTGTGGGAGTGCAGGTTGGTGAGATGGAGGGGTGGGTGAGGAGCTACATTCAGGTTCCAGTTTGAGGAACTGATCAGCTGTTAAACCCAAAGGACTGAATCTTGTGACTGAACACCTGGAGACCAGCTGACCTGTGACCTGTGACCTCTGACCCTGTGATCGACGAAAGGTAAGAAACAGTTTTGTGATTCTTCTGAGTGCTGTGTTTGACTGCAGAACTTCTCTACTTGGTGGAGGAGTGAGTGAGTGAGTGAGTGAGTGAGTGAGTGAGTGAGTGAGTGAGTGAGTGAGTGAGTGAGTGAGTGAGTGAGTGAGTGAGTGAGTGTGTGTGTGTGTGTGTGTGTGTGTGTGTGTGTGTGTGTGTGTTTCTGTTCCTGCTGTTTTTGCTGCTGCTTCTGTAAACGTTACCTCCTCTGCTGCTGTTTTTTTCTGCTTTTGATATTGCTGTTATTTGTGTTGGTCGTTGCTGCTGCTGTTGATGATGTTTTTCCTGTTAATATTGATGTTGCTTCTATTGTTGCTGGTGTTGTTCTTTTGGTTGTTAACGGCGTTGGACTATGCGGTTGCATAGGGCTCCCGAACCACTAGGGGGCCCTACCAGCTGCAAGTAGTATGACAGGAGAGTTGTGGTGCGTATTCGTGGGGTATTAAAATCCAAATTTTTGGGCTGCTGTGCTGTCGCAGTGAGTGACGTCTGCTGAAACATATGACTGGTAACCGTGCTCATGTCAGTAGCAAGAGACTTGTCACCAAGAGCACTGTGGCGTCCAAGCAGCCCTGTATGTCTGGTGCTGGAAAAAGGTAAAACAAAAAGAAATGTGACGAACAAAAGCAGTTACAGGATAAAGGTAAGGCCTTGGTTCATGATGTGGGGTAGTGATGTAGCTAGTTAATGCCGATTGTTAGGGAACGTCTGCTATTTGATCTGCTCGCTCAGCTAGCCTCAGATAAATCATGTTAGCTATAGTTCAGCTAGCTAGCTGCCTAACACTGTTTGCATGTAAGTTAACCTAGCTTTATACCATGCTTGCTTCATAAAATGACAAAAATAAAATTGGCTTGGGCATTCTTTAAAGGGACACTATCGAACTATTAATATAAAAACAGATTATGTATTTCTGTACCCATGCAAAAATTAGAGTAATTACATAATATGGATATCTGCTTATAATCATTTGTAATTGGTAACCTAAGGGGCTTTGTCTTTGCAGGGGCACTTCTGAAATATTTTGGACCTGACCGGTAACAGGTTTGTCTTTTTTTCCTGCAGATGTACAACCCCATCTGCCAGTTTTGATCCAACCAACTGATCCAACTGACCATCAGTTCTCTCAGATTCAGTCAAGACAGACGTGGTTGGTACAGAGCCATTTCAGATTAAACCAGATTTCACATTTCCCCAAACGAAAAGATGGCCGGAGTGGCGCTCTATTTGTTATTGTTTGTTTTTCTTGTTTGCACTTGAAAAGAAATGCTTATTCATTGTATTTTTATTCTAGGTGATGGCCTATGTTGGGTTATGTTCAATCTGAGCTATGACGTAAAAACAAACAGTTTCAAAATTTAAAAGTATTTTTGAGGAACACTGCCTCAGTTTCTTTTATTGGCGTATAGACAATGCCCAATGTTTACTTTGTATCATCATTATCAGTTTAAATTGCTTGAGTGGGTCAAATCAAGGTCGAGGTTTTCACGGCACTATCCAGCTTTCTTCTTCAAGTGTAATAGACTGTTGTATCCTCGTGGATCGTCTAAAAAGGGATTGGAATTTCTAGTGTAGTTTGACAAAATAGGGGCCCCGAAACCGCATCTCAAATTGGGCCCCCAAAGAGCTAGAAACGGTCCTGCTGTTCACAATGTTCTTTTGGTTGTTAATGGTGTTGGTGTTTCTGCTGCTGGTGTGGATATTTTTGTTGTTCCTGCTGTCAGTCGTGCAGTTGATGTTGCGTGGTGTTCAGCTGGACATTTGTTTGAGATGCAGCTGACTTGAGATGGATCTTTCAGAGCTGAGTGTTGGCACAAGGAAATAAAACGTGTAGGTATAGAGGTATTCTATGTGAATACCTCTTATTTTGTGCGTCTGAGCATCCATGAACTGTGTTTCATTTTAAGGTTTAGACACTCATCACTCGTTTTCAATAAAACTACGTCTTCATCCTTCTGAATAATCTTCTCCAGACTTGGACACAGATGAAGGAACTTTCTGAAGATGGGGAGACGGGGAGTCTCCAGGATTCCTGGAAAGTCAGTACCCCTACTAAATTTCCACTTTGACCTTTGACCTCAGGAAACGTTTGCATGTTTTTTGTGGAGTCTGAGTCACTAGTGATGTTGTTAGAACAGTCCATCATGTTTGGCTACTGGTGCCGTGGAGACAGCTTCTGCCTGAAAGAGAAACACGAGTGAATGTAGTATTATCACCAGAAGGTTGTAATAGTACCAGTACCTCTATGTAGTATTTGTACCAGTATGAAGTGTTACCATTAGTACCATTATGTAGTATTAGTCGGCACTTGTACTGTCATTCGGGGTGATATGAGTGACGTAATGGTGGCACCATCTGAAAATAAAAGTTTATTTTTACCATTATTTACTATTATTGAATAAACTATTCAACTCCATAAAGGTACATAAACTTGCAAATAACGTGTAAATGAAAATACAACAGCTGCTGCTGCTGCTGATAATAATAATGACAACAAAATTAAACATATAAATCCTTTCATTGTGAAGATATGTTATGGATTATTGCATCACCGTCATTGTGCTGAACAGGAAGTTGTCCTTCACTTTTATCCGGTACATTCCTGGAAATTTCTCTCTGGCTTTGTGACGACATTGATATTTTGTGCAAACTCTTCACATTTTTAAGTATTTAAATTCCACTTCCGCTGTTGAAAAGCAGTGAGTCCGGCTGCGCCAGCGTTTCCTGTGATTGACCGCTGCTCTGTTGTTTTTACCTTCTTGAACAATAACTTGGCAGAGACACGCTGGCCGGCAAACGCAGAAGCTTGTGTGTGACAGCACAGTTTGACTTCATATTTAATATGTTTTAATAACTCTGATGGGTCATACAAACAAAATGTTTCAGTCTCAAATGTGGAGACACATCAGTGTGAAGCAGGAGGAGGTTCTGCAGAAAACCTGTTGACATCAGCTGGAACCTGAACCCGCCAAGCTGCAAAGCCTATTTCCTGTTTGTGTGTGGCGTTTGTGACAAAGCAACAAAGATATGAGTCTGTTCTCATTAAACCGACGAGTTCCAACGAGCCAGGATGTGGCAGGCGGCTCTCAGTGGGTCATTCATGAGACATCACTTGCATCACCTGGTCTGTCTCTGTTTTGACACGGAATCTACTCATAGCAGAAATTCACAGGGCTTTCACACCTCCCTTGCTTGGTCCGAACATTCAAACTTTTCTATTAGATCCGAACCAAATCTACAGATTTACAGAAGCTCGCTCTCTTTTAACAGGATGTTCAAACCATCTGACTTAGCATTCTCAGGGATCCCTCAGGTCGGTGATATCCCCTGTGGTGCTGCTGGTGTCCACCGCCATTACGAAAAGTGAAAGTCCATCTATCTGCACTTAAGTTTTCGCCAGTTTGTGTGCCATTTTCGCATACTCATTCCATGTCAATGCACAATACAGGGATGGGAAGCTTCCAACCCTGATTGGCACTCACAGTGAGACAAGCAAGCATGGCTTGTTGCTGCCTGGTTCTCTGCCTGGATCTGGCTCTATGTCCTTTGCTGTTTTATGCCTACCTCTTGTTTGAAAATAAAAATTCACATATTTCCAAGTAGGGTGCTCCACTGGGTCCTGCACCAACTCCTGACCATTATCACATCTAGTTTGCATTCTAGATGATACAATAATATAAATCCTCCGCCATACACTGTTTGGAACATCCAGTTTTCTAGTTTTGGAGTGACATATCAGGAGCATTTAATTTATTCTCCACAGTACGTTGACAGTGAAGGTTTTCTACTGTACTTCTCTCCATCCTGTGTCGTGTTAAGCGAGGCATCTGGCAGGACGCATCACCTCCAAACAGTGTGTACCTTGGCCTGAGGTCATGCTGGTCCATGCCACTGCCATGTGATGTACCTTTGCTCAGGCATGTGAAGACTTCTGGGAGCCATATGTAGAATCTGCTCAGCATTACAAAATCAGTTAATAAATATATCATTCCAGATAATAAGCTGTTGCATCTGCGGACTTTGAATGAGCTCCACACTTCTGCACGCAACTTAGTGTCTGACAGGTGCTGGTGAGACACAATGTTTGTGTTATTGCATTATTATTCCATGAGGTCACATGAGCAGGACACAGAGGAGAGTCGGACTTACTTGTGTTTGACTTTTTTTTTCGGTGTTTTGTGCTTTTACCATGGGAAAGTAGCTCGTTCGTAAATAAATACGCTTAATAAATGTACTGTGTTGGAAGTACTGATGAAATAGTATGAAATAAGATCCGGCGTCAACGTCGAGTGTTTTATTGTGAAAAGTAACCGGATATTTATTTTGTTTCTGTGTTGGACTTCCTGCCCCGCTTGATGGGTTTTGTGCCAAATTTATGCGTCTCAGCTCCGGCATCCGTCAGAAATAGAACCTCTGCGTATTTTCGACGCAGCGCTCCGGACTGACGGAGCTGAGACGGATCAGAGACGCAGCGCAACGCAGTCGGTGTAAATGGACACATTGACTAGAATGGAAACGTATTTGATCCGGCGCCATGCCGGATCGGAGACGCAACGCACACGCAGCCGGTGTAAATCCAAGGTCACACTCTGTAAAATATCCCATTTACTCAGTTACTCCATTGTTTCTTTAGGAAATGATGGCCCTCATTTCCCTCCTGAAAGAGAGAGAGGCCTTGTTATTCCCATCGTGCTTGCCTTACGACCTGTTGATTCCACCAGTCACCCCTGTGTGACCTTGACCTTTGACCTTGAGTAGTAAATTCTGTGCTCACTCAGGTACCTCGGCGCCACGATCCCACGGGACGTGAGCTGCCTTTAATGGCTTTGCGAGTACAGATGTTGGTGCGTTGGCGTAAAGACTAGAAGAAGCTGGCTGAAGGACAACAGGAAGTGAAACGAGTGCCTGACTTCTTTTTATTCTCTCCTTCCAAGTTGAACTCCATCATTACAGGCTTTTTTACTCCGCCAAGGAGGTTACGTTTTGCTATTTATCTGTTTGTTTGTTTGCAAAATAACTCAAAGTTCTGAATGGATTTTGATGAAACAGAGGATTAAATGTTGGTAGTGTTCTGGAACCATCTGGAATCTGCCTCATATTCAGATACAGACATTTTCAACATCTGTGTCTTGAACGCCACAATAGCAGCAGTGGCCTGTCTCTGTGGGCCAGTGGTTAGTGGGTCTGTCTGTTAACCCGAAGGTTGAGGGGTTGGAGCCCACCCAGGGACGGAGGATTGTTATTGTTTTTTCTCATTATTGCTTACTATTACTTAATATTATTGAAATAAAAAAGAAAATTAAGAACAAGAAAAACTAGAGTTCAGTAGTTATGACTTGTGTAACATGGTATCGAATGATTTTTTAAAAAAAATAATGATTTGACTATTAGTGCCACGTCATGCTTTAATGATCAGTGAATATATTGGAGGAGATCAAATGGAGGACAGTAATAATGAGCTGATTGGAGGGCTGAGCTGAGCTGAGCTGAGTGCTTTTCTAGTTACTGTTTAAAACGGATTGTTTCACAAGAACCCGCTCACCATTACCAGTTCATCTCAAACTACAGAGGCAGAGTCAGGATTTCTGTCCCACATCGTCCCAACGCTCCGAGCTTCATTTTGATCGTCCCGGGCCAAGCACCAGACCACACGGTCTTCTCCAGCAAGTCCTGTTGTCTCATCACAGCAGCTTTGAATTTATCAGCCGAAAGCAAGGCGGGAGAGTTGCTCTGCCGCCTCGCTTTCGCCAAACCTCGGGAGCCGACACACGCAGCCAGGCTCTCGTGTAACAGTAACAAGTACAACTGGGAAACAGAAGCGGTGAAATGGCTAAATCTTATCAAAGGAAACTCCTCCCCCTCCTTCGTTCTCACTGGATGTTCCACAGTTGCTGCTACAGCAGCCTGGCGATGTCTTTTTCCACATTCATCAGAGGTTTCCATGTTGGAACGGGTGGAAATGGAGCTCCTCCTTTTTCATGCGCATTTTCCTGTTTGCTGCCAAAGTGCCACAGGCTGAGAGGAGGATTTATCCCTGGTTTAAGTGATATAGAGGTTCTTTAAAATAGTTTACCGCTCTGCCTCTTTACAGGATACATGGGAGGAGACGCACGGCCTAAAGGTTCCTAAACGCATCATTTATTTGCACTGACTTTTCACATGAGCACAGATGAGAAATCCAAAGGAACCTTTCAGGACGTTGGAAATGACACTATCAGGGTTGGACGTAGTCTGAAGAGAGAGAGTTTTCTTGGCTCGGGGGGGAAGAAGTGAAAAGCTGCCCTGCTGACGTTGATGAAGCCTTTTAAGAAGTTATAACCACGGAAAGTCCTGCGCTCTGCAGCATGCTGCCACACACAAGTACCCACACACACACTTGTTGGAGCTGGTGGCATGTTAGTGTTGGGTTGTTTGGTCAGTGGCTGGAAATCCCATTTTCACACATCTGTGTCCGTCTGTGCCGGTGTTTTTCTTTGAGATGCTCCGAAATGATACGAGGAAGGGAGGAAGTGACTTACAGGAAAAGTCTGATGCGTGTGTCCAATGAGCAAGGAGGATTATTGCAGTCAGTCACTTCCAACATGTGATGTTATTGAATACTCGGACTTCCTGGAGGATATTCTGTCTTATTATTACTTGTCATGAAATATTTTCATTAAATCTGGGCATTGTTTTGTGCATAAATCCATTAACTTACAACATCAGAAAATGGTAAAAAAAAATTCAAATATTCAAATCAAATGTCTCGATTAGTTCCAAAACCAAAGTTCACTGAAACTGACAACTGAAAATATTCATTCATTCATCAGTTTAGATGGCTATTAATGTATCAGCTGATAATCGATTATTTGTTTTTCACTTGTAATTATTGTGTGCCTGACTTTATTTGCGTTTACTCACTGGACTTGTGAAATCTTTCAACTTTTTTCCGTGCCTTCCGACTTCAGACATGGAAACCCCCGTTTCGGTCTCTCAAGTTGCTCAAGATGAAACGTTATTGTGCTGCTGCTGCCTCGAGGCTCCAGCGTTTCTCGACACAACATGCGGACAGCTTTAAATCACAGCAGACACTGATCTTATTTTTGTGTGAAACCCCAAATAAATCTGAACACAATGAGTAACATCGTAACTCGATTTGTGTACGTACAGTCGCAGCTCAGCCAATCGCAGGAAAACACAAAATCTACTTAAATGTAAAATGACATGTTTACTGAGCCCGTGCTGTGTTGTGTGCGTCGTACGGTCAGAACGCTGCCTCAGTAATCCTCAGTGCTGTGGTCTCTCAGTTTAGTGGAAATATTTATCTGAATCCAAATCAAATATGTCAGCTTCGCTAAATCTACATGTGTTTGATCCTGTGGGCGGCGAGGCCATGTCGACATGTTATTTTCACATTTGAACTGGAGGGAGGTGAAGAGTTTTGATTTCTTGTGATCTTAAACAACCCTCAGCTCTCGTGTTGGAGTTGGTGAGCGTTCTGCAGGCCACCACCAGATGGCAGTAGCACACGCTACACGCTGTGCTGTGGCCCGCTGAGGCCTCCAGCTGCAGGAAAACTGAGCTCCGGCACTCAAACAGGAGGTTTTTAGAGAGACGGTGAAGCAATTAAAAGTGAACATCACTGCTTTTTGAGGACAAAGAAGGAAAGAAAAATACCACATGTTGGCTGCCAGAGTGTGAGAAAAGGGTTTGATACCATCACGAGTTTGCCGGCCACATCCTAGTCAGACACAAACTAAAGGTTGAAGGAAGGAAAGCGGAGGAGGAGGAGGAGAAGCAGCTTCTATCTTTTTACACACTGAAGCTGATGTTATGGAGTGGATACACCCAGGGGAGATAAGGTGGGACGTCACGTCTGGCTTTCATCATGGCGCTGCCGCCTCCCGCGTTTAGTTGCCTCAGAGGTGCAGGAGCCGAGCAACTGGGAGTCACTCCAAGTCAGCGTGTTTCAACAACACGGCAGCACTCTGAGGTCATTCTCCTGAAGGATGGCAAAAAAGAATGGGGGGGAAAAAAAGCAAAGCTACACACTTTACGAAGTTAAAGCTGGAGTAAATCAAATGAATGCAAACGGAGCAACGAGCTTTGTCTCCTCAACACGGAAAGAAAGGAACTTTTGATTGTAAAGTGGAGTGAAGTTTTTAAAGAGATGGAGGATGCATGTTTGTTTACCCCAAGGGGAGGGCCAAGATTTATATCCGGCTCTTCACGCTGATTCCCCAGGGGTACAATTCAACCTGAGTGCTTTTTACGGCTTTCAATAAAACACGCTTTAAAAGATGTTCCCTCTCTTTGTCTGCGACTCTGATTTGATCAGCAGAGCTCCGCAGACCAGAACCATGGACCAGTTTTCCCTTTCATATGTGCTCACATCCTGCTGCTGCTCCTCCCTCCACTTCCCCTGTAATTCAAGTTGTTTTTTGTAATTAATTCAAATCTGTTGTGCCTGTGGAGCCAGCGTTTTCCCACAAATAAGATATCTGTCTTCTCAGAGTTGCCGACCATCACTTTCCTGCTGCGTCACCACGGTGGGATCAATTTATGGTTGTTGTTTTTCAGCGGCGGTAAGCTGAGAGGATGGGGCTGTGCAGCTCGCAGCGCTGCGGCTGTATTTCATGTGATTGTTGACCTTTGAACTCCAAGGGCCAGGTCAGGCCCAGTGGATCAGGCTGAATATTTGAGGCGAGTGCCACATGTGCTGTGCGACGAAGGGTCTGTCCATTAATCACGGCCTCAGCTTTGACAGCAGTGACCCCCCCGTGTCAGATTTCCAGGCCAGTGAATCAAAGCTGCTAATCGTCAGCTGAAGAAAAATGTTTCAGACGACTCATGAAGTTTTATTAAATAAAACTACGTCAGTGGTTGTCATCTTAAATAATCTGTAAACTACATAACTCACATTTATTTCATTAAATGCCTAGATGTATTTTTGATGAGCAGTTAAATAGCCTGGTGGAAGCCATTTTTGCTGTTATTTTCTGTCCTCATTTTCCATCAACTTTGGGCCTAAATGATGAATAAGGACAGAAGTTACTGGACTTTGTCTCTTTACTGACAACGTTATAGTTCATAGTACAAAAATTTTACACTAAAATTGCTTGTTTTCTTGAAGGACACACACTGCACCTGTTCACAGCATATTTCACCTCAAGTTTGTTGACATAAAACGTAGTTTAAGCTCCCCGCTGACATGGGGGATACAGGATTTAAAACCTGTACCGCAGCGAGCAACCAGGGGGCGATATGAGATACTGGTGATCTGGTATCCATCAGTATGTCAAACGCACACCTGTCAAGTCCTCCATGTCCATCTGTGTGTTGGCACGGAGGCGTCAGTCGGCTCCCTACAGACTCATCCATTGTCAAGCGATTGAAGTCAAGACATGCGGTGTGACGCAGCGGGGTCACTACTTCACTATGCCACGATATTTCTGCCACGTTCCTGAACAAGCAATAGGAGGCACTGGCAGACCACTGCACACTCACTCAGACCAGTCTGATAGGATAGGAGTGTCTTGTTTCAAATGTTCATGTTTAAATATTTTTGTTAATAGCGATCAGTAAGCAACATTTGCACTTTGACATTAAGTGTGAATGAACTGAAGAAATGTTAATGTGAGTGTTTATATTCTGTTTTAAAGTGTGTCTGATTTAGTCACTGTGCCCGTTTTTTATAGTTATTACACAATTTGTACTTTCTTTATATGTTGGTTGTTATGGGATGGTGGTGGTTTCTTTTGCAAATGTTAAATGTTAAAGTGTTTTATTGATATAAAGTGGGGTTGAACTTAAACAATGTGTCTATGCTGGGTGGGGAGGGTGGAATGGTGTGGCGTTGGTCTTTTTGCTCAAGGTTTTTGGTCGACGGCATCCAAGTGGTTCAAAGTGCATATTGCTTGTGGCCCCCAAATTACTTGAAACGGCCCAACCAAATCTGGCTTCTCCACTGACAGGAAGAACAAGTTGTTTAGTGATTGACCACTAGAGGGTGCTGCACGAAGCAATAATTTAAAGCTAATGAGTTTTTTGTTCTGACACGAACACATCAGGTGTTGATAGAGACGACCTCTCATCACTGCTTGCAGCTGTAAGTACTGTTTATATGTGTTAAGTAGCCAAATAACATTCATCTCAGTGTTAGTAGAGCGAATCAGGCCGACTGCAACCAAAGGCAGAGACTTTTGTCTAATTTGTCTCCGGTATAGATCTATTCACGCTGGATTCTAATTGCAATGTTTTCCTGCCAGGAATGGAAAAAACAGATGATGTTTCATTGATAATGAAAGTATCATCAGGGAGTGCCCTGATTGATTTGTTGGCCGGCTTACACAAGAATCCAGAATGAATTTATTCCCTTTATCTCAACGAATGCCAAAAGCTGCAGGGTTCCATAAGGCAAGTCGTGTTCTGCAGCACTTATTTATGTTTTTTGGAAGCCTGCAGCTATGAGACAATCCGTCATATGAGTTTTATCTGCAGACTGGAGAGTTTGAGGTAAAACTGTTTTTGTTTTTTACGAGAAAAAAAAAAAATTCTCGTCCCTGCTCGTACACGTTGACAAAGAAGTCAGACAAAACGGTTCAGAGTGTGTGGCACACTGATGCAAACGGGCTTTTGAGAAGTTTTGCCAAACCTTTCAGACACCAGGAAGAGTTTGCTCATTTGAAAAGATGCTGTAACATTTGTCAGATGTGGTCATGACCAAATAAAAGCTTTTGTTTGGACTGGAAACTGATGGTGATGACAAGAAATGGATTGATTAAAAAAAAAAAAAAAATCGAAAAAAAAAAATCGAAAAAAAAAAATCGAAAATCGTGTGTGTGTGTGTGTCCAGATTAACATAATCAGAAGTGCCAAGAGCATTAAGTGAGGACCAGATGTACGACTGAAGATAATGAAAATGAAGGTGATTAACTTTCCTCTTGAGTTTAATCCGATATAATTCTTCTTTAACTGATAATTATTTCATCAAAAGCAGCTGCTGGCTCTTTTAATATCTATTTCATTTGCTGCTGCGCTTTCTTCTCTCATCAAATCGTCCAGCGGGAGCTCTAATTGGACACAACTGTTTTTACAAGTCCAGGTGAGAAGATAATGGATAGATGGGACGTTCATCACATGATTAGCTTCAGCTGATTGATCGCCTTGTGAGCAGATTCAGGCTCGACCATGGGAAAATGCCGCTGCCCTGTGCCACTGGAGCTCCACAGCTCTATTTGTCATGGTGGTTTTCGAGTGAGGTATGTGTGATGAGTGTTACTCTCAGCCTTTTAAAAACACTCTAATCCTCCTGCTCAGATTAGACATTCATCTCCCTTCTTATTTCTTACTATTCATCACTGTTGTCATCTCTCATTTTACCTAAAACACACGAGTGGAAAACTCTTTAGAGGAAATCAATGCACAGGA
This sequence comes from Aeoliscus strigatus, assembly GCA_901007665.1. NCBI lineage: Eukaryota > Metazoa > Chordata > Actinopteri > Syngnathiformes > Centriscidae > Aeoliscus > Aeoliscus strigatus. The sequence goes on from CAAKHB010003693.1 coordinate 86,323, forward strand.
AAAGGATTGTTAGCGAACATGTTTGACTAAATAAATGATGGAGTTACCCAAGTCTACCAAGGTGTAGGTTCTGGTAATAGACCTTCAGCTCATAATACCGCTGCACGTGATTAGTGCTACGAACAATAAAACAAGGTCACGTCGTCATTGTTTTGGAGAGGTGTGGAGAAGTTTGATGCAGAGTCGATGTGATGGTCTTCAAAAGAAACGTTCAACTTGTTTATTGTTGACACCAGAGACGATTCATCAGCAGCCAATTTTGCTGTTTACATAACTGCGGCCGTCATCCTTTTAAGCTCTGCTCACAAACTTTTTGTTCATAGTTAGTAGTCCAGAATTTCATGTCCATAAAGAGATCCACATCTGCTGTTGGTATGTCTGGACATCCAGGCTGTGATGGAGTGAGTGCTGACCGAGAATATATACTTTAATATTTTTGAGAACACTATCAAACTATCAAACAATGAGGTGAGCTGCAGATGCAAGTCTTTTTTTTTCCATCTTAATATTCGACGCTGAACGCCAACTCTCTCCTTCCTTTACCATCAATGTCAAACGTAGGAAGGAATGCCAATAAGATTGTCATGAAATAATGTGAAAACAGACATTTTCTTCCTCAGTCTGATCACCAGATGGTATTTGTCTCTAGATGTCTCCTTGAGAACGAGAAGAGGTGATGGCGTCCTGCTCCTGCAACGGGAACTTGACGGTCAGATAGGATAATATGCCGTGAGATTGCTGAGACGAGCTGGCACACAGATGCACAGTCCAGATTAAACCAAGGAAATAACATTCATCATGACAATCATGTAGCAAGTCTTTATCATTAGAGCCTCATCGTGACTGTGAGTTACTGAGTGCGGCTTCTGTGAATACATGGAGTGCGATTTTGTGAGAGTTCAATGACTAAGGGATTTGTTCAAGTTTTGCAGATAGATTGATACTTTATTCATCTCCAAGAGAAACTCATAAATTCATGTAACTACAACGTTGAAGCATTACTTACCATTACTCACCTCTTAAATGTCAGATGTAGTGTTTCAACAGCTTTCTTTCAAATCATTTAGATATAAAAACATTTCATCCTTCCTTGCATGCAGTCATGAGGTTGAATATTCCTGCAATGATAACACTGTTTGAAGCAAGGAAGTACAGTAAGCGCATGAGTCAGCTGACTTTCAATTGTTAGACAGCTATTGTTCCAGTTGTTAGACAGCTCCTCAGCAGGTTATTTGAACACCGTGGCCTGCGGACGACCTGCGCACACATCCGCACAACAGCGCCTATCTAAAGTGGAGGTGAAGGGCTTCATCCTCTTACAACTGTTGCCAACGAGCGAGCAGCTTCACACTGGCGCCCTTTCAAAAGAAACTGCAATGGCAGGTGAGAGTATTAACATAGTGTGTTCAAACATGAGGATGTGTTTATTCTCTGCATGTGTAATAACAGCATCTGGAAGGCAAACATCCACCAGTGTATATGCTGCTCCTCTCATTCCTGAGCGCTCAGCTCGCACATAATTGGCTTTTGTAACATTTGGCAATGCTTCAAAGCACGTCGGAACACACCTGTTTGTTTCATTAAGTCACAACCGGTCGAACACTTGTGGGGTTTAACAGGCGTGCAGCGCGTATGTTTCAGTCCCTCATCTGACGCCTCTCTGCCGCCAACAAGGTGTTCTGGTCCGAGAAACAATTACGTTCACAGCCACCATGTTAAAACGTTTAACTTGACAAGACTCAAGGTCTGAAGCGGTAGCAGTGATAGGAACCTTCAGCAGCTGTGCGGTGCACTTGGTACCAGAGAATCAGATTCTCCATAACGGTTGTTGTCAGGGGTGCCAGACAGTCGGCCATTTTATTTGTCTCTTCATTATGTTATGGATAAATGGCTAAATAAATGTATTATTCAGACTTGAGACATTAAAGTAAGTGATGTGACACATGATTATAAAGCAACATATGAATTAGAGGGTCTGAGTGACAGGACAAACCGCAAGCTACCACAGACGTTGTATGTCCCACATGTCCCGTCGCTTCACTTCAAATTTCAAGCTGGCAGATTTGAAGCAAAGGAAGAGGTCCATCGCCAAAGCAGAAGCTTCTAGCCCTGTTCCCAGCAGCAATAGAAGAGTGCTTGGAAGCGGGAAGATGGCGCCTTGTAGAAGTGACTGTATGCTGCCAAAACCCGAGTTCATGTCTCCTGAGAAGCCTTCCAGTGTTAACCGGAGGGCTACTTGTCTGATCAGTGTCTGTGTGGGGGTGCGGGGGGGCTCAAAACTAAGCAGTCAGCATCGCTATGGCAACCTCAAACTGTACCGGATCCCTAAATGCTGATTCAGCAGTCTAATCCCCTTTCTCTTTGTCGTAGGAGGTACAGAACTATTGTCCAGTTTTAATTTTTATAGAATGCCTCCTGTGTGCTGACAGTGATATAGCATTTGGAACAAAATTTAAAATGCTCAGCGCAGCAGAGCGAGACGATGCTGCCAACATATCCTCTAGCTCTGGACACAGACTTAACCCCACCGTTTCTGTGACACATGAACATACTTTGTTCTGATTATGTTCATTACTAGTTGCTAGCACTGTCATGTTAACTGATTATATGTTTTATTGTAAAAATACTGCTCACTGAGATGAACATTCTGCTGCTTGAATCCCATTTCTTTATAGAGTAGAAACATTGTCCAGGTGAGAATATTTTCTCAGAAAAAGGGGGAAAAAAAGGTGAAGACCAATTTCAGGCCTGTGTGTTGCCACTGCTTATATGCCTAAAACATCTGTAATAGCAAAAAATGTAGGCCACGGCAGCTGGGAAGCTCACGGTCCTGAGAATGTGAGATATTACAAGGCTCTTCCATCTTAATCGACGCTTGCTATTGTTGACAGGCGTCATAAATGCCCCACTGTGTGAGGATACTGCACTGAAATATGGAGGGCAGTGTTCTTTGACGTGTGCGACCTGAACATAAACAGCTTTAGTTTTGGGGGTAGTTTACAACCGGTGTGATGAAAATAAGCTTCGGTATCACGTCCGTGCCAGTATAAACATGACAGGAGTGTGCATCTAAGGCTTTGCTGCGGGTTATTGCCCTCAGATGTGAGAACGAAACCAGCATGTTGGTTCGTCTTTTAAAAAGAAACATTTGGTTTTCTTCAGGTAGCAGATGAGAAAGGGTGTGACTGAAACTTATTTTGACTGTTGAACACACTGGTGAGCTTAAGAAGCACTGCAGGGTTTTTATACCACAAAGATATGAAAACATGGCCCGTTTTCATCCAGTTCTCATCCAGAAATATCAAACAATGATGCTCCCAGCTTGTCATCCAACATCTTCTCACTCCACATGTGTATGAAAGAAGTTATTCTTCAGTTTCTGCATGAAGTGTCTCTGAAATAAAAAAAAATCCTTCAGAATAAGAGACAAACAAGAAACTCTTTAGCCAGTGTCTGTTAGACAGGATATAGTGAGAACCCTATGATTTTTCTGTGTGTTTGGCAAGTTAGAATTTTGTATTGAGAATATTTTCAACATTATTTATTACCAGTGAGAGTTATTATTTATTCATTTATTGAGCAGATCCTCAACCCTTGATGTCATCTAACACAACTTGATTGCTCTTGAACACTGGCCATCAGGTGGAGGTGGTAGATGAGGAGAGTGGTGTGTGATGAACCATCATCAGCAGACAGAAATGTACAATTGTTACATCATTGGTTCATCAGCACTGATGAGTCACAGGAAGGAGAAAGTCTAAGATAATAAGAAAACAACAACAGCCTGAAGGTGATTCAATCCCTGATGAGGGTGCAAAAAAGTCCGAATGAGTACATTTGTATAATTTCAATAACATAAGTTCATACGTGGCACAAGATGTGGAGCGGAGCAACTTTAAGAGGAGTCGGCAGGAAACTCCACGTGTTTCAAATGATTAATTCCCACACATGTTGCTGATCATCTCACTCTTTCCAAAGAAGACTAGTACCATGACTCACATCTGCATGCAGCTGCGCGACCAAACACATAAAGGAGAAAAAGGTGGCATAAATTGAAAACATGTATTGTAATTTATTGACTTACGGGACACCCAGCAGACACACCGCAGCCCACAAAGTTATAGACTCCCATCGAATGGAAATGTCACGGATTCGTTTGAGTATCTCAGACTGAGCAGTGACCTACGAGCACGTAATGATTCGAGAAAGAGCTTCACCATCAGATTCCAGGCGGTTTCCAGGTCTGCAAACTTTTCCTGGAACGCGTACAGTCCCAACAGAGGAGCTGTTTTGTCTGTCGAGCTCAACATGCACTTGATAGATTTTCAGAACTGACACTGTGATGGTTACACGTCCAGCAGTTCAACTCCTGAATGAAAAATATTTGCATGTACTGCAGAATTTTTAAGGCAGTTGAGGGAAAAGATGTCATTTTATTTGGAGCTGAACCTTTAAGTGCACTCATTTATGATGATTCTCTTCAGCAGCCGTAGCCACATCAGGGCCACGACTCGACTCGTGTGCATGTGTTTCCTACGTTTAAGATGTTGTTGCTTGTGGTTGAGTGTGATAGGAAATCTGGTCCTCTATGATTGATGATTTTTATGCACTTTTCCCTTTTAACTTTAAATATAAAATGCATTTTATCTACTTCTGTTTATCTCATAGGTAAAGGGAATAATTTATGACGTATGATCACCGGCTGTGCGATATTAAATGAGTAGTGAGCTGAACAGTAGCTGGATGTCCTGGGGCTCGAACCAGCTGAGTTCCCTCACTTTCATTAATTATTCCACATGTGGGGAATTTTGTCTGTCCCTCCAAATTTGCTGCACAGGTGGAATTATTTCTGCTAACTAAAAGCAGCTTGTCTGCTCTCAATGTAAATCATTTCATTAACAACAGTACAAATTACATGGAAAACTCAAAACCATTGGTGCGATGTGATGCTGGAAGTCTCATGCAGACGTTGTTCATGTAATTTATAATCTCATATGAGATTCTGTCATGACCAGACATGTGTTATGTGATTTCTAACATTCTAACAAAATTTCATTCTTATGCCAACAGCTAAATCCAATTTGAAATGAATCCCGTATGATGTGGATCTGTGCACTGCTCCATAAAGAGTTATTTAAAAGGTTGGGCTAAAAGCATTGGCTGACTGATGACAACCTGTTTACAACCTGAGCGCACATGTTCAGTCCGCAGCTTCTCTGACCCTGGATTTACACTGTCTGCGTGTGTGTTGCGTCTCCGATCCGGCTCGGCGCCGGACCAAATACGTTTCCATTCTAGTCAATGTGTCCATTCACACCAACTGCGTTGCGTCAAAGATTCTATTTTTGCCGGATGCCAGAGCTGAGACTCAGAAATCCGTCACAAAATCCATCAAGCGGGGCAGGAAGTCAACAAAGAAAGAAAATAAAACATCCGGTTACTTTTCAGAATAAATTGCTCGACGTTGACGCCCGATCGTATTTCACACTATTTGACCAGTACTTTCAATACAGTATATTTATTAAGAGTATTTATTTACTAACAAGCTACTTTCCCATGGTAAAAGCACAAAACACACACCAAAAAAAGTCCAACACAAGAAAGTCCGACTCTCCTCTGCTTCTCCACCTGGAGACATGACTGTTTCTTCCTTTATCACACATGTAGTTTCGTGCGATTGTCCGTGTTTTCCCTGTGGGAACTTGTCGGTCACGTGACTGATGGACCAGAGACGTGCTGCAGTAGAAACGCATCCGGTGGGAATGGACCGAGTGCACTGACGGAGCAAAGACGGATCGGAGACGCAACACACACGCAGCCGGTGTAAATCAAGGGTGACTTATGCAGATGACATTGTGTCACAATGAGTCTCCACCAGAGAAACAGTAGATTTTTAGAAACAAAACCCAGCTTAAAGAGGGTTTGTACAGTTTATAAATGAAGGAAAACCAGAAGCAATAAAGTTTCCCCCTAAAGGTCAACGCAGCACAGTGAAGGGAAGCTATGTGAACTTCAGCGCAAACTCTTAACATAAACTCCACAGTTCACATCACTTATCAGCTCGTTGGCAGCAGCATGCACCTCTCCAGGACCTTCGGACTCTTTACAAAGACAATGCTTCCTTGCTGGCGCCTGTCAAAGTGAGTGAAAGCTTGTGTGGCATGAAAGCTTTTGTGGCATTTTGTTTTTTAAAAATTGGGAAAAAAAAGTGGTGGTCCCTGGTCCCCCAGATGTCAGATTCCCATGAACGGATGTCAGAGGAATATTATAAGGCGATAAACCGCAGCAGCACAACCAAGCAGGAGTTCCATTATTAATATGTCCACGTCTGCTTTAGTTCCCGTGTTGAACTGCTTTCTATAATGAGATAAACATGTTTGGGTGCCGTTTTCACACGAGGCTTGATTCAGAAACAATCTGGTGCTGTGAACCTCTCAGCTAAGGTCGGTCTGTCTGGGTCAACACGTAGGCTGATGCACCTGCAACATTTACGACGTGCAGACGCTGTTCAGTATCGTTTTGCTTTTGTTTCCTGATACAAGTATCTTATTCCACCAGACTATGAATTGAGTGCATGATCACGTTCAGTATAAAAACCACCTGCACGCACCTTCTCTTCTTTCTCGTGCTAACGTCAGTGATCACGTTCTCTGGTTGTCACTGGTGTATGAAACACCTACAATTGATCATTGGATATGTCTCCCAGGACTGGATGGATAATGGACAGAGGGTGCTGTCATTTGTAATCTGAATAAAACAATAGATCAAAAATGTCCCCCGTCCCTAAATTTATAAACAGGGTTCTTTTGTCTCACAGAACCTTTGTGGTGCTAACAACGGCTCCTCTTGTATCCCAGGTGACTTTCAGAAGAGTACAAAACATGGATTCCTATGTAACCATACAAGATGATCGGCCCTCTGATCATCCCTACACCTCCAACGGTGTAGGGATGATCTTACGCCTTTTTTCCGGCCCTGGCCTGTCTTAGAGCATTTGAACCTCCAGTTCCAACCTTAAAAGATTAATGCATAATGCCAAGTCCTAAAAGTAGCCCAGTATATATACATCCCACGGATATCCTGTTTAAAAATAGCTGTATACAAGCCGAAGCTGAACGATACTTGTCCTTCCTTTTTTTAATGAAGAAGCTCAATCACAGTGACGGATCAATGCGACAGCCAGGTGGAGCCATGAAGCTTGAATATCGTCAAAATCTACAGTTACATGGATGAAAGTTAGTCAGGCCTTCTACATTCACTCTGAGCATCTGACACTTGGTGTTTCATTTATCCTCCACAAATCATTCCTTTCTACTCTACATCGTACCTCCCTTTGTGCTTCCTAATTTCTCCTAAGTGTAACCCTTGGACCACATTTACCGACCTGAGTTATAGTTTAGAATATTGTCTGAAGAGACAATTTATTGCATCCAAAAGCTTCTTAAAGGTTGAGAATCGTCCTCATGAGAAGAACCTGTAAAACACTTAAGCCCTCCCGACATCCTGAAGGAGTCTCGAGACAACGGCTCACTCTGCTCTGATATGTCGTAACCCAATCGCCCAATGAGGAGAAACATTTTTTCAGTCTTCCAATCACAGTTGACACTGGCTCCCATCAAAGCCAATTCCTCTGAGTGGCAAGAAGTTCAAGAAGAAGTTTTTCCGTGTTGGAACTTGACATAGAAAACAGGCTTGAGTGGGTGGCTGTGATTATTATTATTTTTTTTCTTTTTTCTCAAGGTGTTGCTGGATCTTCCCACAGCACCTCTGTCTTCCTACCCAGCGTTAGCTGTGTATGTGTTGCTGTGCTGTCTTTTAGGCCGATGGAGAGAATTCAAACTTTCCATATTGAATCTGCTGGAAATAGTTGATGACAAGTGGCTGAGTTTTTCATGCTCAGTCTCACTTCTCAATACAATGCTATTATAGTACAAATGTACTGGGAAAACTTCAGCACCTTTTTTTTTCTTTTAGCACAGTATATAAACCCAGGAAATATGTCCAACTTTCACACAAAAATCACATGCTGTTAAAAATCCAGCTTCAGACAATCAGCATTTGTCGAGGTCTTTTGCTCCATTCATCTTTTAAAAGCAAAACCTGTTTGTCACCTTCTCTCCTCACATTTGGTGCTTCAGAAAACAACTAATTGAACATAAATGCAGTCGCCATCACCTGGCAGCGGAAATCAGAACTCTATATGGCAACTTACAATCCCAGCATTTTTTTTTCATTTACAGATCTATCCACCATGTGCTCATCTTGAGCTGCTTTGCATAATATGATATTTGACAGTTGGATGTGATACGAGCAAAAAGGAAATGTGATTTAAAAAAAACAACAAAAAAATTCAGCTCTGGACTCTCAACCTGAAAGAGCTAATTCTTTTTTTCATCTCTAAATTGCCAGGTATAAATCCATAGAGGCTTTGGGCCTGTCGGGGGGTTGGGGCGGGCTCCACTGAGTGGGAGTCCTGAATCCGCTTTTTATATGAACGGTGTCAGTTCTATCTCCCAACTGCAGATGGATGAAGTCTGCTTTGAACGATGTGATGACTCTGAGCACCTCAACTGCTTTTCCAGAAACTCGTGAAAAAAAAAAAAAAGAAAAAAGCTCAGGAGTTTAAGACTTCACACTGTAAAGTCAAAAGTTTTACTTCTGGCTTATGTTTAATGTCCACCTGGACTGCAGTGTGTTTGTAAAAGGTGCTATTCTCAGATGGTTTAAATATGGAGATTCGTCCTTTTACCCATTTCTCAGTCTTCGCTCTGCTCTGCCTATGGACATAATATTACATATGTTACATCCAAATGTTTCAATCGAGAGTGAATATGAACTGTTGTTTGTTTGCCTTCATGCAAACTAGGACATTGTATTACAATGGTCAAACGTCAGAACAGTCAGTGTGAGAAACGGCCAAACAAAATAAAAAGATAAATGGTAAACATCAACACGGGCGTCGTTTAGTTTGAAATGTGGTTGGGACAGAGACACAATTGACAAAAACTACTGGAACTGTGTGTGGAAACCATGATCGACTCCACTGCTGTTGGCATTGTTTATATCCACAGGTGTCAATTTTGGGGGTAGGGACATGTACCCACCACTTTTTTTTTTTCAAGTATTTTTTTAAAGTATTTCCCCACCATTTCAAACCAAACTGACACCCATGTTCCTATGTCAAGGAAAAAACAAAATTGTGATGATGAAAAGTCATCAGTTATTGTGAACTTCTTCCTTTTATCGCCCTTGAGTTCTACAGCCGCTCTTCCTTGTGTGAAGTTGCAGAGTTCAGCTGAGACCTGGACCACAGTCAGGTTATAATATAAAACAAGTTAAGAAAGAGATTGTTGTTTTTTTATTCTTTTCCACTCTGGGTGGAACCCTGTTCACTCCAATCTGTCCATAAGCAGAACTTTTCCTGGGATAGCCAGAACCTTGGAGGGGTTGGTTTGCGCAGGTGGCAGGTGGCAACATGGACTCCATGTCCTCGTTTCAGGAAAAAAAATTAAGCGTGCAGATTCTTCACAGCAGAGCTCCCGGTTGTTTGGTCATGGGCGTACTCCAATCTCTGTCTGGCCCGCCAGCACTTTGTGTGAGCTCAAAGAAAACATTTGTGCCGTCCAGAGGAGATGTGGCCAACACAGGCCACCGTAGGGTTTCTGAGCTAAATAACAAGAACCAAATGTTTATAAGATACTTCTGTCTTTGTCAGGATTCCACTCAAACTTGTCTCCATGATCAATTGATCGGCCATTAGTCATCGGGCATAAGCTTAGGGCAAATAAACACCCGCCTGTGTTGACAGATACGGCTGAACATCTGTGAAACATTGCAGTTGAGACAAGCTTACCGTCACGTCCTGATGAATAACTGCTTCAGAACTTTTTTCATGAGCATAAAACACTGTCTGGTCAAGAAATAATTGGATAGTTATATTAAATATGAGTGTTCTTTGTTTCAGGTGCAGAGTTTGAACATAAAAACTCAAAAACTTTGTTTAAACAGAGAGTCCACCACCAGTAAGACCAGTTTAGAAAAAAAAAGTGCTGGTGATCGGACTCAAAAGTGAGTAGCTCTGATGGTGTGGAGAAACACTTGTGGGGAAATGTGGGTCAGTCCAGCTCATTGAACGCCCTTCTGACGGTCCAGGAAACGAGTCCAAAATGAACAGCACTGAGACTGAAATGGATATACACAATATGCTCTGTTAAAAAAAAATCTGTTAAGAAAACAGCTCTGCGACGTCTCCTTTGAAACAGAACTCCAAAATGTGAAAAGCTTTAAGTTTGTGTCTGCGGGATTCATCACATTAGATTTGGAAGAATTTGAAATCTTACTTTCCTGGGAAGCGGCGTTGGAATCAGTGGAAGATCTGTGTCACGCCTCAGACACGTCAGCCTGCAGGACATTCTGGCTGCCATAGAAACAAAACCTTTATGGCAAACTAATTAACGTATATTTAAAAAGGAAAAGTGAGACGCACTGCTTCACCTTTGGTAGGCATCCAGTATAACCAGTGATCCCACAGAGCTGTTGCACTTGAATTTAAGCTGTTGTATGGGACATTTTTGGGATACTTGTGTATCATATATACATCTAAATTGATTGCTTTTACTGACGTCCATCACTGCTTAAGGATATCTGGATAGTTTAGTAGGTTAGGCTATTCTACTACTAAAGGAGGCTCCCAGCTCAGTGTTCACATGCTGACTAAACTAAACCAGGTTAGCTAGGGTAGGCTATCCTACTAAAGGTGCAGCACCCAGCTCAGTGTTCACATGCTGACTAAACTAAGCCAGATTACCTGAATCATGCACCAGTCTAACTTGAGGTCATTGACCCGGCACAAGTTCTACTTACCTGGCTGTTCAGCGACATTGCTAAACTGCATCATTTTAATCACCCAACGGAGGAGCCAATGAGGAAACGGTTACCCTGACAGTTAGACCGATCATCTCTTGGCGTTGGCTTTGGTCCTGGGACATCAGGACACTGTACTATATGAACACAGCAATGTCTCTGTTAATGTTTGTTTTTGCAGCAAGAATGCAAACAACTCCACCATTGAAAGAGCTATACAATGTACAGGCCACTGTAATTCTAGTTGATTTACTTTATTATTTCCTCTAGTTGTGTCATGAAAATAATGTTTAATGCAGAACAGAGCAGGTCTTAACAACACAGACGGGAACCAAATACTGTGTAATTATTTACTCAGGAAAATACAGCCAGTTGTATTTATCATGAAAAATGTCTGCCAGTGTTTACTATTGACTGTGTTTATACATTTTTATATGTTGAGGCTCGAGTTCGTCCCCTGGCCGATGTCGATCTGAGGTTTTTTAATCAGTGATGGCGCAAAGAAAATGACCCGAGGAAAATGAAAGTGTTTTTAATGTTTTGCACATGAGCTCATTTATAGGCGTCCACATAAAACACCCAATGGACGTGAAGGATTTTTTCCTTTTATATGGCTTTTCAAATTATATATACGTCTTTAACCTTTTGATAGTGGGTAATAGGTTCAAGCAGTTGGCCGTTCTCTCCTCAGCAAACTGTGAGGTGTCCTTAAGCGACCAGGGCCATTTTATCAGTCTCTGTGCTCCGAGTCATCAGAACACTGGCGCCTTTAAGGGTCGGAGAAAAGTGAACCACAAAGCTTGACAAGGAGTGTTGTGATGTATTGTTTCGAGCTGACATCCATGTCAGATCTGTCTGAGAAATCATCAGGGTTTTTTCCACGATATCGGGTTGCATTAAATACATAAAGACATCTAAGTGTCTCCTGAAATGTCTTATCAGCTCACAAGGGAATTAAATTGGCATGAGCTGTGCCATATTTTAGATATTTGTGTGTCATTTTCCATCATTTCTGTCAAACCAAATCAGCAGATTTCAGAATAAATATCTTTAATCTTAAGACAAACTGATGAGCTGACAGACGAAGTGACTTCATAAGATATGAACGTGAGAGGACAACATGATGGGTTGAGGGACCAAACCGGTCTGTGATGTTTTTTTTTAAAAGGACCAGTATATGGAATGCATTTTGTAGACTGAATGGAGAATAAATGCTGCATGCTTCGTCACACTTGTCAGTGTCATGTAACTTAAATAGCAACAATGACTAATTCTGTACTACTATTGTGCATTTTCGATTGATTTATTTATTTGTAAAACAAGACAGTTGATATTAATGAAAATGTACACGTAAATACAAGTGATTAAAGCCATAAGGCAAATTTACATCTCGAGTCCTATTTGCGTGTGAAAAAATAAATAATTGCAAATAACATAATATTATGACTGAACAGGCAACATGCAACAACAGACTGTGCACACAGAAAGACAAAAGCTTCGGGGACGAAGGCGAGCTACTAAACATTCTTTTTTTTACTAAACATTTTTTTTTAGTTCTAACAAACTGCTCTCAGGGACTTATTGGGCTTACCTTCACTTTGGGCAGCGTATGAAGCCCAGATTCATGACAGAAATCGTCTCATAAATGTCGACGATCAACAATAAGATTGACTCATTGAAAATAACTTGTGTTTTGACAGTCATTTAATCCTGTTCAGGCCCTCAAACCCTTTAATAATCCCTGTTTAATCAAATGGTCTTTACCATTCCCCAGGCATCAGTGACAGGATTATCATTGAGAGAGACACATCTGTAGCCAATTCAGGATGCTCGCTCTAATGTGAATGACCCCGTGAGATGATACAGAAGATAAACCTGCTGCATTGAAGTCTCCTCTGGACGTAATCCTTTAGATCTCAGGTCAGAACCACTAAGACATATCAAATATCCACTAATCATTTTCTAAACTGTTTATTGAAAATACTCTTTATCTCATCGATAGTAAGAATATATATATATATATATTTTTCCCCACTTGGGGTCATATGAGTGCGAGTGTTTCACGTATTATGAGGTAGAACTTTATCCTTTAAAAGGACACAGCGTGCAAATATGTTTGGGCTTGCAGCAATTATTGCATTGGCTTCTCTGGTTCACTGACACAAATGTCCTCCACAAAACCTGCCTTGTATCAAGTGTCTCCCAAAGTGCAGCGAAATTCCGCCGTATCCCTGCAAGCCCAGTACATTTAACAGATAAACAAACCGTGACTGGAAACATTTGGTCATCTCGGAGGTGTACGAGCTCCAAGATTTGTTTCACCCGGAAAACATTCATTTATAATGAATCTGAAACAAATTGTTTTTGTGTCTCAGCTCTTTCTTTCAGACCCATGTTATAAGTCTAATACTCTTTAAAGCCGGAGGTAAACATCTAGTTGAGTGGAGTGCAGCCTGATAACATGATCTTCCCAACGAGTGAAAGTGTTTGGTCTGTTCAACCACACTAAAAGTGAAGCTAATTAAAGCAGCGTCAGGCAAAGTTTATTAACCATGCTAACAGACACAAAAGCTTTGGCCCACTTGAGTGCCTTTTTGCTGACAAACAGAGGATGCTGTAAATGTATCCTTGCATATTAGGACATTCTTCACATCACTGAAAAGAATACAGACAAAAACCAAACAAATCTAGCAGAAAGAAACTGGGATTTCAGTGAGGCAAGATAACACGTTTCATTGTACAAAGCTCTCAGGCTCCATGTTGATTTAAAAATGATCACTTAGAAGTTTTTTAGACGACAGGAATGCAGCTTCATGTGACTTAGGAACAAACATCATGTGACACAAACAGGAAGCATTCTGAAGGCAAGACCCTCCCATTTCACAGCTGTTGGTTGAGTCCATGAGGGTCTGGCCTTTGAGGGATGCAGCCACTGAATGAGGACACAACTAAAGTTACATAATCATTTCATGGAATGTATAATGAGGTAACTTCAGATTTTCATCTGAATTAATAGTCCTCTGAAGTGGAGGAGCGTTTCTTCCCCAACCACCCCTCAAAGATGTAAGATGTTTGGAGGCTCATCTTATATTTGGCTATCTACATCTTGTTCAACAGCCGTAGCCAACTTGACCGGTAAACAGATATATATGGAACTGATTAACGTTCCCGTTGACAATTCGGGTGTCCTCGGATTTATTTTGGGGGTTAGCTTAAAGCTGCTACAAATTGCACTGCACACAGGAGAAAGGTTGGACTTGCCTAGTATAGTTTTATTCTGCCAGAGCTGATGTTGTGCAGTTTCCACCGTGGAATACATAAACTGCCAAAACCAGCTGCACAAATGTATCTGGTAGAAATTTGTCATAACATAGCTACAATAAGGTGATTGATGTGTAGAATATAGGCAGCTTGGGCCAGTCCATTATCCCCACCTTATTGAAGTTATTGCAAACAGATATTTCAAAGTATAAAATCCAAAGGTCAAAAAAATATGACTGTGACAGTGTGCGCTGTGTCTTGGTTTTAATTTTCTGCTGTCATGCCTTAAAGACATTACTGCTGTCTCTTGCCAAAACAGACACAGGAGTCACAGCATTCATGTGCTGTGTTCCTCACATCACCCACATCACAGTGTCTCAAATGGTGCACAAATCCAACCCCTCGCTTCCCCCCATCATTTCATACAACATCTGGTGCTGTGGGTCGGACTCCAAGCTCTGGTGGAGGTCTGTGTCGCTGCACACTGCAAAGACCCTCGACAAGTTGCAGACAGACTACCCTCACAGCACTGCGTCTGCAACTGAGCAGCACAAACTGTTCGTCAGGCACTTACATGTGTCTGCTGCTGGATAGTAATTCTTTTCATTCTGGAGAAGAGCAGGTTTGCTGCTTGTTTCTTTGAATTATGAGGAATGGGCACAATTGTACATGAAGTCTGATCCACTGCTGAATGGAAAGAGAAAGTTTGCTCCTGAGAACACATCTCGGTATGAGAACAGTTTTGCTTCATGGTTATTTGCACACGTTTTGGCCGGATGACTAACACAGAGAAATGCATATTGATTTAATCATCGTTTCCTTATTCTTCCTCATAGCAACTCTCACTAGTGGAAAGATAAGGCCTGAAAAGTTTGAAGTCAAATGTCTGCCACTAAGTTATGTGCACAAATCTTCATTCTTTTGTTGCTGGATAGTTCAGCAAACTCTGAGGACGTTCATACTGTTTGATTGTAGGACTACTGAAAATAAATCTTCAGGTCATCAGATGTACTCCTGACTGATTTTCTCAGGAAATCTGTCTTTTCAAATACACTTTGTTACTTAATTGCTCACTTGCTCTGCACGTTTTTCTGTACAGATACAAACTTACTAATGTTTGGCAGCGTATGCAGTGAATATTAGGTTCATATTAATCCAGGCTGTTTCTCTGTCAGTGTTTCTGCATTAACTATGACAAACAACTCATATTTCCCATGTAGTCTAAGCAACCCGATGCCGCCAAGATGTGCAGCAGTCTTTTTCGTTATTTATTTAGTCAATAAAGTGTCTTCCAAAACAAATGTGTACTGAATAGCTGAAATTTTATTTCTCTCTTTAACATGAAAGAGCGTAAGAAAAATACATGTGATGTTTTTGACCACACAGATTTATTAGTAATAGTGATTTCAACTTGACCATAGTGGTCCTGTGTTTTTGGAACAGGAGATTTGTAGAAATAAGTTTGACAATTGACGATTAACCCTTACGTAAACACAGCTGCCTGCCAATCATAAAAGAGTGTTCACCCAGACCATATTATAATAAATTCTATGGCATGGTCACTGAATGTGTAAACAGGCGTAAGGAGCATTTTCCTCTTTTGAATCTGCCAGACATGCTGCAGGCTCTCTCCAATATGAAGCCCTTCACATCATCACATGATATGACAGTAACCCAATGAGTGGCGTATGCCCGTCACGCACAAATGTTCTTTTCGTTGGTGGCTCAAACTGCAAAGTCAGGCTGGAGGCGACGGGATCAAAAAACCTCAAACACTTGAACGGCAGTCATGGTTTTTTTCAGATAGGTTAAGACATCATTCCAGTTACATCACACTCACTACAAACAATCATGTCAGCCCCACTGGAGGGGGACACGATTGTTTGTAGAAGCTTTCACGACAGTCCATCGTTGGTGACGGTTTCCATGGTTAGTGCCAAGCTTTTATCATTTGAGTTGAAGAATTTCTTGTGCAACATATCTGGCAATGCGAATGATGACTCTACATGTCCAAGTAATTTACGCCGTTAATGCTTTCAGAACTGTTTCTAGCTTGTTGATAGTATCTAGAATACGATATGATAAACAAAGACGAAAACCGTCAGGGCAATCAAAGACAAAATAGAAAGTCAATGTCCCGATTTGGATGTGGTTTGGATGGAGACCAGAAGAAGAAACCTCACAAGAACTGTATGTTTTCCTCTCTTGGTCTCGTGTCGTTCTTTCAGAAATGGTGAAGTATATTCGTCAGGCCTCCATCGTCCTCATTCCAGCACAATTTGTTCCCTCACTGAATTTAAATCGTGGCACTTGGATGTAAATATGTCAGCTGCCTTAAATGATGTCCAGGCAATTCTGATTTCAGTTTAACATCCTTGGACATCGGCTGCTGAAGCCTACAGGCAATTTACATTAGACACAAATCTTCCCTTTGTTGAGAAAAATGGTGGAAATTCTTCTTCTGACTTATTAAAACATACAAATCAGGGTGTGGACATGATTGTCCTAGATATACACATGAACTTGTGAAGTTTGTTTAAATGGCTGGAGATGATCCTGATGTGACTTAAGTGTTTGAATTGAAGGAATTACATGGGAAACAAGCATCAGAACCTCCATCATACCTCATTTTCTGGTGCAGCCGGCCTGTGAAAAGCATTGTGGTTTACTTTCTGTATGTTAAAACCAGGTGGTACAGGCTTTAATGGCCTGTTGCAACCATTCCAGAGCGGGCCATCGCTCAAAACCGGCAAGGCAACTAAAACTACTCAAAACCGAGAGCAATTATTTATGAAGGAGGAACGTGTCATACATTAACTCTTCGACGTCTTTATCTTTGAAATATCCCAACTGGTGAGAGGGCATATCAGAAGCTGTGTCGGTGTTTGATGCAGCAGTCAAGATGAATGTCTCTTTAATGAGGGATACAGCTCCTGCATGCCAAATCCAAAAAAAAAAAAAGGAATTTCCACTTGAATCTTTTCCCGCTCTCTGTCTGACAGCAGGAGCAGTGGGGTAGCCTATGCTGCAAGTGGAAACTTCACCTCATGCAAAGATAAGAAAGGAAGGGGGTTGGGGGGCACAGCTGGGAGACATTATGAGTACCAGTCATCTTACTGGAGAAGAAGTAGACAAGGAAGAAAGGAATAAGAAAATAAGAGACAACATTTAAATGTCCTCACATGTTATTTGTTATAGATGAGACCCCCACCCCCCAGCACGCAGGCACACACGCACACACACACACCACTGCTCATTATCAGATGTATTTGCCTGGAGACTGAAATGTGCTGGATCCCCTCCCGTTTATGATCTGCTCTGACTCCATAAAGACTTGACAAATGCTCTCCGTCATTATAACAGTATGGATGTTTCCTCAGAGTTCTGTCCGGTCCAAAGGTGCTCAGACTCAGAGGAGTTTGGGGATTTCTTTCCCCCGTTTCCACGTTCTGCAGCTGCTTTTACCTTGTTTGTTTTTCAGACCCTGCTACTGTCCCCTTCAGCCGGGTCAAAGGTCATGTTCCAGTTTAAAAGCTGTTTGACCTTTGATCCAGAAGAACATGTACATATCAGCCTCCCAGTTTTAATGAATGATTGAACGAAGACGTCATCTGGAGCTGTACATGTCTTGCTTAAAGAGTGGAGCAAGTATTGGTTGTTTATTGATACCAGTCATTATTTAGTTTCACCGAGCAGAAGAGTGTCTTTACATTCACATGGATGAGTGTAACTTAATGTAGAAAAAACATTTTTTTAAGTATATACTGTACAGTACAGGCCAAAAGTTTGGACACACATTCTCATTCAATGTGTTTCCTTTGTTTTCATACTAGATTCTCACTGAAGGCATCAAAACTATGAATGAAAACATATGGAATCATGTACTTAACAGTGTGAAATAACTCTAAATATGTCTTCTATTTTAGATTCCTCAAAGTATCCCCCCTTTGCTTTTTTGACAACACTGCAAACCTTTGGTGTTTTCTAATTGAGCTTCATGAGGTCGTCATCTGGAATGGTTTTCAAAGGTGCCTTGTTAGGATTAGTGGAATTTCTTGCCTTATTAATGGGGACGGGACCATCAGTTGTGTTGTGCAGAAGTCAGGTTGATCCACAGCCGACAGCCCTATTGGACGACTGTTCATGTATATTATAGCAAGAACCAATCAGCTAAAGCAAAGACAAACAAGTGTCAGTGATGACTTTAAGAAATGAAGGTCATGAAAATAAAGGAAAGGCACTGAATGAGAAGGTGTGTCCAAACTTTTGGCCTGTACTGTATATATATTAACATTGTCCAAGGTCTGTGTTCTCCAACTGTGTTCTAATCATTATTATCATTTAGAGATAAATACCAGGTGAGAATGTGAAGCAAATGTATAAATTACAAAAAATAAGAATATACAAGTTTTTAATACTTTTTCATTTGACACATTTACAGTTCAGCCAGAGGGGTCACAGAGGGTCCCTGGTCTATGGTACCTACATACAGTATAAATGCTAATACAGAGTAATTCACACAGTGAAATTAGTTTGAACATAACACAAATAGCAATTAGTCACATGCATCAATATCAGGTTACAGTATATATTCAGACATCATGTCAGCTAGCTGGCGACTGACAAACCGACAGCGCTTCATGTTCAAGATACAGGACACAGACCAAAAGGAAGTCTGTATTTAGAGAGAATGCATATAAATACTCGGTGCCTGTGTGATCAGCAAACACAAAATATGGATACGTGGACTATGAATCATTCAAACAGCCCTGTGGAAGACGTTCAGCCGCCCGTGAGGGTGCACACTGGCTGAAAATAGAAACCCTGCTTTTGCTGGGTAGTCCCCATGTGTGAAAGCATGCAATTATGCATATATGTAGTTCAGTTTTTGCAGAGAAACACTTGACTCTGTAAAGAAGTAAAATGCATAAAATTGACCACATGATTACGAAGTATAAAAATACAGTATCTGTTTACCATTCAGTGCAAAGTGAAGGTTTTGGGGGAAAAAAGAAGCCCAAAACCACTTTTGAACTCTGAAAATAACAATCCAAACTGAACTGAAATTAGAAAATGAAAACAATGAAAGACTAAAGAAGTGGCTTTGACTTGATTTGGATGCAGTGGAAGTCAGTAAGAGGAATCACGAGTCAAATTACATGAACAAATGTCTTCATTCATACCCCCAAAGGTTTTATACCCCGCTGTGAAACGTGCGACTAATGATTACCAGATTCGGATATAATTCATCTGCCTAAAAGTGAACTTGTCAGCGCGCCCCCCTTTGCCTTGTCCCCCCGAAAGCACTGTTTCCAACCAATGTGAATTGCTTACTCCTTCTCCAGATGTACCCACAAAGGGGCGGAAGTATAACAGCCAATCAATGATGAGGAAGTCTGCGTGGGTGCGACAGCAGCTCATTTATTCTGTAACATGCTATAACGTTGGAGGTTTCGTTCGCGACAGAGCTGGATGTTTCTGACTAGCCAGCACGTATTCTTGAGCTGGAGCTCATTAGATGCAGAGCGAACGACCTCATGCATTTTTTTTTCTTAATGTGGTGAGACTTTAAAGTGCGGCTGAAACTTGATGTCCAGCCATGTTGATTGCTTGCGAATGTGGAGGCCAAAAGACGTGTTCCATTCTTTGAAGTGTTTTCATTCCAAAAAATGACCAAACTTAGCAAAATGCCACGTGTAAATAAACCTTAGTTGTATGCTCCTTTATACTCGTAAGGCTATGTAACACCTTAAATGTCCAAACTGGTTTCACTTCAGTGAGTCAATTAGGCCTCTGTATGAGTTGCAGCAGCCGCTCCATCAGTTTGCAGAGCTTCACATTTATAAAGTGTGCATTTGCCCAAAATGGGTGCCCATTTTGGGCAATACGCAAGCTTTATAAATGAGACCCCAGAAAACAAACTCATTCGGGTGGCGCAGGAGGACTGCATCAAATCTATAACTTTGGTGGCTGGGAAGTGCAATAAATCATTACGAAGAAAAGTGAGCTTATACAAAGCTTGAGACGAATTTACTTTTTACATTTCAGAAAACAAATTATCAATAGATGAAACACTTTTAAAAGCACTGAAACAAATTTACAACTGTCAAAACACATTTACAATGTGACTGGCGCTGGTGTGACTTGAACGATCTAAACATAACCAGATCTCCATCGGAGCATTGATTCATTAGAGAATCTCACTGAAGGCTGAAGCTGAAAATCTAATGTCGAACACATTAGGAAACAATATCTCATCTTTCTTGTTTTGTTTTGGAACCGAAGCTCCATATTTCTCCAGGATGACATGCCTCCACAATTAAATCATCAAATAAAATGAATTGAGAATAAAAAAAATTGTGTCTGTTGTCATCACCCACTTAGCTGAAACGAATCACTGTGGATTTGGCAGCATTATTATCGTCTGGATCAGCGCCATCATTCCAGTGTAGTGTCCCAATTACAGATGGATTGAGATGTGGCTCCACCTCCCTCCTGAAAACACGTGTATTATTCAGCAACTTACACATTAACCACCAAGCCTCCTCCACAGTTTTGGTGGTCTAATGCTGCCAAATCTTCACGTTATATTCAAGCGGACCGGGAAAAGATCAACGTTTCATATGTTCAGACTCAAGCTTCATGACAGTAATATGAGCACAGTGCGAGTCCAACTTTTCCGACTTGTGACGTCATTGACTGGTGTTATGACTGCAGGAGTTTGTGCCACACTGAAGTGTTTTCACAGACCACATGCTCAAAGAATCACACTGATGTTCCAGGAGTTGGAGAAGAAAATAGTATGAAAACAGACATATGAAGTATGATGTTCCTGGTGGAAGTTGTGTTGAAATGCTGAATTTAACTCTTAAAGTGGAGTTGAAGTGGGATCCTGTGCAAGCTCTGAACACCGGTGTAATGGAAGGCCTTTGCCAGGGGCAACAATAGTAACAAGGTTTGCTGACGAGAAGATAAATATCAGCCTGTGGTGGTTCGGACAGCTTGGGAAGAAGGTCGCACACACTGATGGGGCCGATCCAGTAACGGGTACAAAGGCGGGCCTCATCATCGTCAATTATCTTGACTGCACAGCGTTAAATAAAGGCTCTAACACCGGCTGCGTGAACTGGTCAACTTCTCTTTTAACGGTCACGTTATTTGATGTTCACACCAGAGGAGTGGTCAATGTCTTCTTATAATATGAACCTCATCTCTCTACCTTTTATCTTTTTTACCTCAGCCAAGGATCTTCTGTTTTTGCCGGTGTTTATTTGTTTGTCTGTTAGCATATAACTCCAAAAGTTCTGAACAGGTTTGAATGTAATATTCAGTAGCTGCTGCTAATAGACCAGGATCAGAGTCTACCAGTGGACTGTCACAGCGACAGTCCACGGCTGCTATTGTGGAGTTCTGGCATAGTGTGTCTGTCTGTTAACCCAAAGGTCAGGGGTTGGAGCCCACCCAGGGACGGAGGGTTGTTTTTTTTTTTTTTTTGTTTGTTTTACTCATGAAATAAAAAGGAAAATGAAGAGCAAAAAGACAATAGAGGTCAGAGGTCATGATTTGTGTAACAATGTGTCTAATGATTTTTCAATATCTTTGACTGTGAGTGACAAAGTAATGTTTTGATGACCAATGAATTTATTAGAGTAGATTGGATGAATGGAGGACGATGATATTGATGGAAATTACAATATGGGTGAAAATGAGCTGACTTGAAGAGGTCTGAGCACTACGAGTGCTTTTCTAGTTATTTCTGTCTGTTGTGGCAAAGTCAAAGATTGACAGAGGAGCTGCAGGAGCTGAACCCAGCATGAGCATCTCTGTCCTCATTGGTTGTAGTATTTCCTTAAATGGCCAGTCTGGATTCAATCAGTTCCTGTTCACTGGTATGACATCACATCCAGGCTGCTTCAGCTCAGTGATTTTCAAACTTAAATGACATAAACCTCCAAAGCATGTACCAGTTACACGCCAGACCTCCTTATGATGCTTCATCTTATTTACAGTGGTGTCTGAAAACTGTCACTTTCATTCCGTTTTTTCTTTCCTTTATTTTTTATTCAGAGCTATGCTATTGTTCCATCTTGAATTATATACTTTTTTCTTTCTTGTGTTATTATTTCCCATCTGGTTATGGATATTAAATATTCGTAATTATAGCTAAACTACATTATATCCTCTTTTTGCTGATAATTCCTTTAAGGGTTCCTGGACCCCACTTTGAGAACCTCTGCTTCAGCTTTCACATCCTATGATCCAAATCTTCCGCTTTGCATTTTCTTCTGCATTAACCCGAGTTTTCCTGCAACCGCAAGAAAAGTAAAATGACTGTTTCAACAATAACGACCATATAAGGTTTTGGGCTTTATGTGCATTAAAGCAGTGAACATGGCTGCATCTTGTAACCATTATTTTTGTGTGCAAACAAGCTGCTCGCTGCTGCATCAAACAAAGAGCAACGGCCACACCAAACAGAACAAGAACAGAGTGCCTGCATCTTATTATAGAGAACCTCACTCATCATGTCCATAAACCTTCGTGTTTTTCTTTGACACACTGCTGGGAAATTTGACTTCCCTTCCCCATAAATGGAAATGGCCAACAGGGTTGTTTCATCACCAATTTATTACCCTCTAATCCTGAAGATTTCAGCCTTGGCAGGGGGTTTGTCTCAAACAAACAGGGAAGAGGGTGGATGTGGCTCTTAACCCCCGCCGCCATCCCCCAAAGAAACGATTCATCTGGTGAAAATGGGGCTCTTCCTCCTTTTTCTCATTAGCATTCCTTACTTTATTTGAGTGAAGGACAATACTGCAGTAACGAGTCTGTAATTTGGGAATTGTCTTTGAGTTTTCCAATGCAACAGCAACAGGGTGAAATCATTGAAGTTGCTCATGTTTAGGATTACTGAGGACAAGCGTGGCCCAGTGCCGTGATGAAGGACACATACTGTAATCATTTGTCCGATAGCGCAGACGAGAAGGGAGGGGAAGACATATTTTAGTAGTGTTGGGATAAAAGAGAGCACTGACCTTCATTTGACAGGTAAAAATACCACGAATGTCAGAGTTCATTCTTTGCTGTGGAAATAGTAGTTTAAAAAAACAGTCCGTCTTTCAGCTATGCTGGAGTTTGCGCTGTTGTCATGGAGATGGATGGACCCATATTCTTGCTTTATAAATTAAGCATTTTTTTCATGTCCATATAAGTTTCTCAGTTACCGTCACTATAGGCACAAACCTTGGCTGAGCCCTCAGATGTCTGAGGCAATCACTAACCTGAGTCACCCGAGTCATGATCTGAGAACGTATGATTCTGTCAGGACGTCTGAAAATGAGAATGGAAATGACTAACGGATAACGCACCAGTTGATCAAGTGAATCTACAACCATTAACTATCCTCTGGCAGTGCACTAAGACAATGATATGCTCAGCATGCTAACACTAATTAGCATTGCATTCCAAATGTCAAAATTGTGTTTTTTATAGCTATTTGGATGCACCTTGAATTTCAACTCTCGACAAGCATCAGTTGACACAACACTAGCAAAGTCTTGTTACAGCTACAGTATATATTAGGAAATTGTTTGTTTCACCCAGTATGCTAAGGAAGTTAGCGTCCCCTGGTATCTCACAATTGGTGTGAATGGAAAACAAAGTGCCGGTTGTTGTTTTTTTCGTGAGTAAATCTGCAGAGCATTTTACACAAAGAACGGTGGTTAAAATCCCTCATCTTTTACTGTGCAGCTCTGTGAAGGTTCTGGGCCAGATTGCAAAGGAGTAAATGAAAAATGAATAAGTAAACATTCATACGTCATGAAAAAAAAAATAAAGAAAAGAATGCCTCGCTGGTTCCCCTGTGTTGTGCTGCACACATTGATCAGAGTAATAAGCATACATGGGCGATCTAACACAGTTAGGTGTGATGAGCTTTGGTGAATTATAGCCCTCAGCTTACTTGTAGCGTACGAGGTAACAACTGCATCTGACAGAATCCAGACTGAGAGGAAAAATCTGGCATGGTGGGACTTCATGAGGAGTAGCCAGGCAGTAAAAACAGAGCAATACGTATGCATTGGCCAATCATAGAAATTACATACTGCTGAAGGGCTCTCTTGGGTCACGTCAAAGCAAAGACCAGTGTTTGGTCAAAAACTACAAAAGTCCTTAATGAGTTGGAAGGCTGAAAGATGTGGGTTAATTTTAGTCTTGCTAAATCAACAGGTTGGATGAAAATCAAATAATTGCCATCTGAGCATGAGATATTTTGGTGCCTTTGCAGATCATGTCTTTTTTTATCTTGGTTATTGGGCTCATGCAAATCTCCCATTAGTAACTGCACTGGATGTCAAGCTCTGTGTTGACTTTTCTAAATGATCACTAATGTGGCAGTAAATATTAAAGCCTTTGCAAAATTAAGATTCTTATTTCTATTTTTCCTCAAACTGGCTCCAAAATGATGGACAGCATCCATCCAAAATAAAGTGTGTATTATTTACTGAGTACGAAAATAAGTGATGGACTTGGAGTCTTTAATACAATTGGTGGTACTTTTTTACATTATGACTGCATATTATTCAGACAAATGCATATTCTTTTCCCACAGACAAAAAGGGAAGATTTAATGACCTAGATTTGTCAGCAACGCTTGTTCCATATCCTCTGCATTGATTTCCTTTAAACATTTTTCCACTTCATTATCCTCAGCGTTTAACAGATATTCCACCTTTATCCCTCACTAGAGACAAGTCATTCCCCGACAGTGAAAAGTATGCCGAGAAACGTAACACACCCTGGCTCACGTCTGCATCCTCCAGTATCCAGCATCTTCCTTGATTCTCTGCAGTAGCTTGTATATAACAGGTTTTATAGAGCGGTGGCTGGCAGGGGGCAAGTAGGACGGACATCCGGTTTGTGCTGTGACAAACTTCCCAGCCATGAGCAGAAAGAAATTGCGGATTGGTGGACTGTGAGACATTACTTATCATTGCTCAGCTGAATAACAGACTTGTTCTTTTAATGTGGCTTGTGTGATCAAGCCAAGCTGCACAAAGCAGTCGTTCAAGCCACAGCAAAGTGCGGTTTTTGAGGAATCCAATT